>PVJO010011690.1:0-58623 GCA_004026905.1 Hystrix cristata
GGGGAAAGGGAAAATATGGAAAATGATAAATGAACCTGCTGTAAATAGGGAGGGAGGGTGCAGAGGGGAGGGGGGGAGAGGGGGGAGAACCAAGATACATCATGTATAGGTACAGAATTAATGTAATGAATATGACCATTGTATGTAGAATGTACCAATACATGTTCTTGGTTTAAAATAAAATTAAAAAAAAATAAAATAAAAAAAATAAATAAACTTCTTTTTAAAAAATAAAAAAAAATAAAGAATTTAAGAAAAAAGACCCCTAAATTTAAAGACCTAATCCAAAAATGGGCATCTGAAATGGATAGACACTTCTCAGAGGAAGAAGAACAAAAGGCAAATGAATATATGAAAAAGTGTTCAACACCACTGGTCATTCAAGAGATCCAAATTAAAATAACTCTATGATCCCATCTCACTCCAGAAAGAACAGCTATTATCAAGAAATTAATAACAAATGCCAGTGGGGCTGTGGGGGGAAAAAAGAACCTTCCTCCACTGTTGGTGGTAGTGTAGATTGGCTTTTTTTAAAATGGTATCAATATTTTCAGCAACTCTACTCTCCTTGGCCGCAACTTTTCACACCCTTTCTTTCTTGTCAAACTGCAAAGTTTTAAAATAATTTGGCTCTGCGTTTTGCTCCTGCTTTCACTGTAAATCTGGCTGAAAGCAGCCAGCAGTACCCATACCACCACCTGAACTTTGGACTCCCTTGAAATTTTCTCTGATGGATTAATTAGTCCAACATCTTTAATTCAGCCTTCTGCAGAGTCTCAGGACACAAGCAAAATGTAGACAAATCTTTGACAAAGTGAAACATACATAACATCTGGTCTAATTCCCAGTATAGTCTTTATTCTTAACTGAAACCTCACACATATGGCCTTTATTATTGACATTCCTATCAGCACTCTTGTCTTCTCAGTTGTGACCAATATCTACTATCAAACTCTGTATACAATATTCTAAGGATTCCTTAGCCTGAAGCTTCAAACTTTTCTATACTCATCCCACTAGCGAGTTCCAAAAGCTTCTGAACCATATGTTCAGGTACAGGCACAGCAGCAGCCCCACTTCTCTGGAATCAGTTTTGCTCTTTGGAGTATTATAGCTTTGTAATATATTTCTAAATAAAAAGTATGATGACTGCAGCTTTGATTTACAATTTCAAGAACATTTAGCTATTCAATATTTTAGTAGTCTCAAATAAATTGTAGGATTAAAAAAATTCTGTAAAATATACCACTTGGCTTTTGAAAGAGAGTGCATTGAATTTGTACATTGTTTTTGGTACTATGAACATTTCAACAATATTAAGCACTTGTGTTAGTTACTTTTCTCTCATTGCTGGAACAAAATGCCAGACACTCAAAGTTAGGGGAAGAAAAGTTTATCTGGCTCACAGTTTGTAGAGGTTTCAGTCCACAGTCAGCTGGGTCCGAGGCAGGGTAGCATGGCAGACAGGCAGAACACAGCCAGGTAAGCAAGGAATGCAAGCAAGGGGGAGAGGGGGACCAGCTTCTTTCTGTATTTTATAACTTCTCCAGGCTACCTGTTTTTAGGGTGGGCAGTACTCCCACCCTTAATCCTAGTACCCTTAATCCTAGTGTCACATCTTTGATCCCAGCAGAACCATGCCAAAGCAATTAGTGGACTAATTTAGTAATCACACACTCTAGATCCAGCTACTTCTTACCACATGAGGCTTTGGGGGGACATCTAGACACAAACCATAACAGTACTCCATTCCATAAGTACAGGATGTCTTTTCTTGTGTTTGTATGTACTTTAGTTTCTTCAGCATTTTCTTTCACTTTTCAGTGTACAGCCCTCTCACTTCTGTGGTTAATGTATTCCAAAGGATTTTATTTTTAGGGAGGATATTATAAATTGGATTGTTTTCTTTATTTCTTTTCATATTATTCATTGCTAGTATATAAATTAAAAAACTATATCATATTGTGTGACTTTATCAAATTCACTTTTAGTTGAATAGTTTACTGGTGCAGTCTTTAGGGGTTTTTATAGATAAGATCATATCATCTCCAAAAATATATAATTTTATTTCCTCCTTTTTGATTTTACTTCTTTTCATGCTTATAGCTCTGGTTAGGACTTTCAAAACCATATTGAATAGAAGTGGTGGCTAGCATGGACATTCTATCATTCCTCATCTTAAACTAAAATCTTTTAATTTTTACCATTGGATATGATATTATCTGTAGGTTTTTCATATGTAACCTTCACTGTGTTGAGATCATTTCCTCCTCTTACTAATTTGTTGAGAGTTTTTACCATAAAAGGATGTTTAATTGTATCAGATGCAGCACTGCATGTTTAAAATCTATCCCTGCACCAGTGTCTGTTTTTGGCAACTTGGTTAAGAATCAGTTGACTGTATATACAGTATATGAATTTATTTCTGGGTTCTCCATTCTGTTCTATCGGTCTGAGTCTGTTTTTATGCCAATACTGTGCAGTTTGTGTTACTACAGCTCTGTGGTTGTCTTGTAATCAGGTATTGTGATTTCTCCAGCTTTGCTCTTTTTGCTTAAAATTACTGTGGCTATGCAAGGTCTTTTGTGCTTCCCTATAAATTTTAGGATTGTTTTTTTCTAATTCTGTGAAAAATGTCATTGGAATTTTGATGAGATTGCATCGAATCGGTAGATTGCTTTGGATAGGATGGACATTTAAAAATATTAACTCTTCACATCTATGAGCATGGAGGATTGTTCCACCTTCTGGTGTCTGCAATTAATTTCTCTAGCGTTTCATAATTTTCATTGTAGAGATCTTTCACTTTGTTACTTAACCATATTCCTAGGTAATTTATTTTTGTGTGGGTGTTGTGAATTGAATTGGTTTCATGGTTTCTTTCCAAGCAAATTCAATAGTGATTTATAGAAAAGTTACTGATTTTTGTATGTTGAATTTGTACCCCTCTACTTTACTGAATTTATTAATTCTCATAGTATGTATTTATGTTTTTCTATGGATAGAATCATATCATCTGCAAACAGAGATAATTTGAATTTCTCCTTTCCTATATGTACGTCCTTTATTTCATTCTCTTGCCTAATAGCTCTGGCTAAATTTTCTAGTACTATATTGAATAACAGCCGTGAGAAGACACTTGTCTTGTTCCTGATCCTAGAGGAAATCTTTTCAGTAGTTCCCTCCTCAGTACAATGTTGATTATGGGTATATCATATATAGCCTTTATTATGTTGAGGTATGATCCTTCTATACCTACTTTCTTCAGGGCTTTTATCATGTTGCATTTTGTTGGAGGCCTTTTATATATCTATTCAAATGATCATATAATTTTTCCTTTATTCTATTTATGTGATATATTACATAAAATGATTTGTATATATTGAACCATCCTTTCATTTTTGGAAAGAAACCATCTTAGTCATGGTGCATGGATTTTGATATACTGTTGAATTCAATTTGCTGGGGTTTTTTTGCATGTTGTTGCTTTTATGTTCATCAGGTTTATTAGTCTGTAGTTTTCTTTTGGGTTGGCTCTTTGTCAGGGCCTTTTGGGTAATGCTGGTCTCATAGAACGAGTTTTTGAGGGTTTCCTCTCTTCAGTTTGCTAGGATAGTTTAGGAAAAATCAGCACTATTTCTTCCTTAAAATTTTGGTTAGAATTTAGCAGTGACTCAGTCTGGTCCTGGGTATTTCTTTGTTTGGAGATTTTATTATTGATTCAATCTAATTTCTTGTTATTGGTCTATTAAGGTTTTAAAAAACTTTTTTTCTTGATTGGGTAGACCATATGTATCCAGAATATTTTCCATTTCTCTACATTTTCCAATTTATTAGCATATAGTTTCTAAAAATAATCCCTAATGATCCTTTGAATTTCTATGGTACCAATTTTTTTATTTCATTTATTTGCGCTTGCACTCTCTCTCTCTCTGTCTCTGTCTCTGTCTCTCTCTCTCTCTCTGTCTCTCTCTCTCTCTCATATTTGGGTTAATTTACCTAAATATTTGTTATTATTTTTCCTTTTCAAAGAGCCAACTCTTTGTCTTACTAATTCTTTGTATTGTTCTTTTAGATTCTTTTTCATTTATTTCTGCTCTAAATTTACTATTTTTTTCCTTCTACTGATTTTGTATTTAGTATTTCTTTTTTTTCTAAGACCTTGAAAGGCATCATTAAGTTGTTTATTTTACACTCAGTTTTTATTTATGTTCTAAATGCTATAAATTTCCTTCTTAATACTGCTTTTGCTATCTCTCTCAGATTTTGCTGTTGTTCCTATTTTTATCTGTTTCAAGAAAGTTTTTCTATTTCCCTTCAGACTTTCTCAATTACCTACTATTTATTCAAAAGTGTGTTGCTGACTCTCCATTTATTTGTATCATAACGCATTGTAGTTCCTTTTGTAAATCCCTTTTCTTTCTCCTTGCTCCCCCTTTCTTGATCTCTTGATCCCCTGACCATTTCTGGAAGATCTATCACCTTATTTCCTATTATCAATCTTTTATTCTGTTCATTACTTATAGTTCGATTTCTCATATAAGAGAAACCATACAATATATAAGCTTGTGTGCCTGATTTATTTCACTTAACATTGTAGTCTCAAGGTACATCCATTTCCTGCAATAACTGAGGTTTATCTTTCTTAACGGCAGAGTAAGACTTCATTGTGTGTAAAGACCACATTTTATTTATCCATTCATCTGTTGATGGATATATAGGCTGCTTCCAAGATTTACCTATTATGAATTGTGCTTCTGTAAATACAGGCATGCATGTATCACTGTAATATGTCTTTAACGTTTTTGAGAAGATGCCCAGAAGGGAACTAGCTAGGTCAAATGGAATTTCTAGTTTTAGCTTTTTGAGGAATTGCCATACTGTTTTCCATAGTGGTTGGGCTAGTTACATTCCCATCAACAGTGTAGACGAATTCCTTTTCCCCTGCAACCTCACTAGCATTTGTTATAATTTGATTTATTGATGATCGCCATTCTTTCTGAGGTAAGATGAAAGCTCAGTTTTGTTTTAGTTTCTCTTGCTCTTGATTTCTAGTTTCATTCCCTTTTAAAACAAAAAGACAACAAATAGGATTTCTATTTTAATTTTGTAAGACTTTTTTGTGTCCTAATATATGATCTATTCCAGAGAAAATCTCATGTGCTGATGAAAAGAATTGTATTCTGCAGTTGCTGGATATTATGTTCTTTAAAGATGTTAGTCCATTTCATCTATGGTATAGTTTAACTCTGATGTTTCTTTTTGTTTTTGTTCTTTTTTATCTAGATGATTGATCCATTGGTGAGAGAAGGGTATTGAATTCTTCAACTGTGATTTCATTTCTCCTTTTTGGTATAATACTATTTAAAAAATAAAATCGGGTCCTCTTATTAGGTGAATATAAATTTGTAAGCATTATATATTCTCGATAAATTGATCCCTCAATCATTAAAGAAATGCAGAGACAGGAATAGTTTTGTTATTGCTCTCTGTTGCTGATGTGGTTGTACCTACCCAGGAGAGGGACCTTAAACCCCCATCCAGCTATGCACACCTTGGGAAAAGGTGAACAGAGCCAGAGACTTCCTCTCCAATTCTATTAGTTGTAGTGTCCCTCAGGGATCAAGCAGAAGTGGACTGCAACTCCAGCGGGGCAAAATTCCTCTTGGCTGAGGTGCTTTCAGGAGTGAGGGAGAATAGAATGTAGTTGGCCAAACTGTGCAAAATTTCTCTCCAGACCTTTCTAAGTTGTGCACCTCAGGGACAGGGCTATAGCTGGGTCACAGTATTGAATCTTCCCCACCATGACTCTGTGGGCTGGGAAACAGGACGACTTCAGTTCTTTCTCCACCCTGCTATGAATTACTACCTATGCATGACACTGAAAGAGGAGTGGTGGTGGGAAATACACAGGCAAAAGCCCTCACTCCTGGATCTCATGCAAAACCACGTATGACTAACCCATGCATGTCCTGGAGGGCAGGCTGCCTGATAATCTTGAATCTTTTTTATTTTTTGTGGTACCGGGGATTGAACCCACGGCCTTCAGACTGACCTACATCCCCAGCATTTTAGATAGGGTCTCACTAAGTCACCCAGGCTGGGCTCCAACTTGTGATCCTCCTGATCCAGCATCCCAGGATGTGCCACCATGCCTGGCTCCCTTACTTCTTGCAGAGGGTACCCTCCACTCCCCTCTACACTGCAACACCCATTCTCCACTATGTAGCACCCTTTGTATGTGTCACAAACCATAGAGGTAAGTTTGGCTTATGAGCTAGTGTAGATGAATGGCTATGGGGTTCCAGAGATGAAAATGTAGGTGTCTAATTTTTGTGTGTTTTTGTTTTGTTTGGTTTGGTTTTTTGAAACAGGGTCTCACTGGGTAGTCCAGGCTGGCCTTGAACTCACTATGTAGCACAGGCTGGACTCGAACTCGCACTGATCCTGCCTAAGACTCCCATGTAGGTTTTTCTGATCCCTATAGCAGTCTAAATTCAGGTAATAGGTTCCCTATTAAAATGGCTCCAGACTACAGTACTGTGAAGGTATGCTGGGAGATACAATGTAATTCTTTACCAAAGCCAGGCTATTGTGCATATGTCACTTCTCTTATCTATTTAAGCTGTAAGCCTGCAAGGTCTGTGAAACTTTCCAATAGTTAGGATCACCAGCATCTATGCTGATAGTTTATTGGGACTGTCTCTTTCTCCTTTACCCTTGCAGAGAGGAGACACCCCTTTGCCTGGCAGTTGGAGGCAGGGCTGCAGTTGTTGGGACATTTTGTTTCTCTTGCTAAGCTGCTGTTCCAATATCTGGATTTTCACAAGGTTTCTGTTTTTAATGTTGAAATCCATTGTTTTCCCATCTTCACTCACCTCACTATGCAACTATACACCCATTACTTTTACTCTTCATGTGGGAGCAGGTTGGAGTTTGGTACTTCTATTCAACCATCTTAACCCAGTTCAAATAGTCATTTTTTATTCCACAGAAATTGAATCATATTATTAACATGATTTCCTAAACTAACTTTCTTAACATTAACCATTCTTTTACATTATCATTTATACTGTCTGCATAGTATTCCATTCTATAAATGGGTTTTAATTTCTCTTACAAATTAAAAATTACTAAGGATTCAGGTGATGTTCAAATTTTCATTTAAATCAAGTCTGGAATGATCCTTCAAACCAAATGTAAGCTCACATTCAAGAATGTTTCTTTAAAATTCACTCTGAGAAATGGAACTGCAATGTACCAGAACATAAGCAGTTCCTTAAATGTTATGTATTTAATGTAGTCTTATTTAATGTAATATAATCCACTATCTCTCCCTGCTATTCCCTCATAGGAATATAAATTGCTGTATAAAATGTCAATTTATATTCCTATGAGACATGTAAGTATCTTCATGTTTATTTTCTTCTGCATTCTCTTATTATACTTCGTATAATACTTTCATTTTTTACTGTCATGACACCAGTCTCATTATTACCAACAGATTGAACTGCTTTAAATATTGTATTTTATTTATGTTATTTTTCTAAGTGTTCATTTTTTTTCAAGCAAAAGTGGAAACAAATCACTCTAAATTTCTTTACCCTATGATAAGCACTTTTATTGCTTTACTATTGCTGCTGTAACAAATTGCCACAAACTTAATGGATTAAAGCAACAAAGATTCTTTATCTTATAATTTTAGAAATCAGATGTCCAAAATCAGTTTCACTGGACTGAAGTCAAGGTCTCATCAGGATTCTTTTTGAGGCTCTGACGCAAAAACCCATTACCTTGCTTTTTTCAGTTTCTGTGGGCTGTTTGCATTCTCTGGGTTGCAATCCCTTCCTTATATCACATAAACCTTTTGCTTCCATTATTACATCTCCTACTACTAACTCTGATCCTCCTGCCTCCCTCTTATTAAAAGCCATATGATTACATTGGATCCATCTGGATAATCCAGCATATGTTCCCTGTTTAAATAGCTTTAATTCAGTCACATCTGAAAAAACTCTGGTCGTGTAAGGTAGCATATTCACAGGTTTCAGGGATTAGGAAATGGATATATTTGATGAGTTGTTATTCTGTCTACTACATAGCTATTCATAAATTTTTATATATGTGCATAATGTATATATTATGTATAAAGGTATACATATGTAAATTATACATATTATATACATTACATATATTCCCATTACTTACAATGCATTTAATAAAGCAATATTAATATTTTATAGCTTGCTTTTTGTATATAACAATATATATTGAACATCATTTTTTACTATTCAATAGTCTTCTATTCCATCATTCCCAATGATTGTATAATGTTCCGTGAAAGTTGGGGCCCTAATTCGATTAGCAAGTAAAACGATTACTGTGAAAACTTAAATTGATTTCAACTTTTACCTATTAAAGTAATTTCTGTGTTCTGGCCCATATGTGAGGCTGTGTTCCTACTTTACCCTTCCCAAAATCCCATTGAAATTACACCAAAAATTTATAAAGGAGCAAATTGAAAGAATAGTGAATCGTGGAGACCACCAGAAATTTGGATAAATATCTCACAGACATATGGTCAGAAGATCCATAAGACAGAAGTTATTCTCTCCAAGAGAGTTCCAGAGAGCTGCCAAATTCAGAAAAACATTGTGTTTATGCTGGAAAAACCAAAGTCCAACAGTTGCACCAGGATACACGTAATTCCATTCCTTCCCCTAAAGGGAAAGATTGGCAAGAGAGGCAGCCTCAGCACCACTTAAAAGACAATCTCTGCTAAAGCTTAGTGCACAAACACAAGATTTTGTTATATGTATGTGTGCACAGTCAAAAACAAACCAGTACTAGATACTGAGAAGAGTCAAAAAATGGTAGAATTCACTACTGAGGAAATGAGCAATAGTAGTCAATTATGAGAGGTACTATAAAAAAAAAGTATGCTTGAAATATTGAAAGAAATTTTAAAAAGGACCGGAATCCATAAGAGAAGAATAGAGACTTATTTTTAAAATAATGTACATTTGAAGCAGAAACTATTAGAAATTCTAGAAATGAAAATGGTATGCATTGAAGTAAAAACCTTAACAGATGGCCCATGTATCTCACCAGATCCAAAGTCTGAATAGTGAATTGAAAAACATTTGATGGGGACCACATCTGACTTATCCTTGTAGCACAGTATCTAATAAAAAAAATTCCAGCTTTTTGCATGTATAGCAAGTGTTCAGCAGTTGCTTGTTAAATTGAACTGGGCAAGTGATCTTTGAATATCCAGGAGCTCCTTCAATGCATATGGGAAGACAACATTAAGTGGAAGTATTTGAGGGCTGGGCTGAGCTAGGTCTGGCTTCTTGTGGGTGGGGTTGGCAATGAAGGCCACGTAGACGAGAGATACTGGGGATGGGAAAATATAAATAAACCTTCTGTAAAGAGGGAAGGGGGGAGCAGAAGGGAGGGGTGGGGAAGAGGGGGAAAACCAAGATACATCATGTACAGGTACAAAATAACCATGATGAATGTGACCATTATGTATACAATGTACCAATACATGCTCTTGATAAAAAAAAAAATTTTTAAATAAATAAATAAAAAGAGATACTCGGGCTGTCACTCATCTCAGGGGTCAGTTTGTTTCCTGGTAGACTTGGAGATTGATTTTTATTCACTCAATGTGTTTCTGGCTACAGTCTTTCTTCCCTGTATCAAAGATAAACACAGATATTGTTAAAGCAACAAAAAAATGATCTTCCTCAGTAACTACTGAAAGTAGAGGGAAAAAACTCAGCTCCGTTCCAATCTGTACAGAGGTGATTTGGGCATTTTAAAGGGCGCATAGAAGGTGAGGAACAGTAAGGTCAGACAAAAGGAAATTGTAAGGGGTTGGTCAGTACAAATATGATTAGGCCAGCTATGTTTGTTAACTGGAAGTTACCAAAGTAAGAATTCTGTCCTTCTGAGAGTCTGGGAGACAGAAGCTCTATCTTTTGTGATGACTACATTTCAAAGTAATGGTGCTCAGATCCTTGAGAGAGACACATCTGTGTTGTAAGAAAACAACATTCACCACAGTAAGCACTTTTTAGTAAATGCTTTTAAAAAGAGAGGTCTGCATCCTATCATCAGGTATTGACTAAAACAAACAGTAAATCTTCCTGACAACATTGACTTTAAACAGTAATTTTAATGGAAGTCTGGGGTCAATCCCAGGGCTGTGAACTTGAGTGGCTAGAAGCCATGCGAGAGTTTAGTTGAATCTCTTAGTGCAGGTCTTTGGATGGTGTTATGTGCCAAAAGTTCTGCAGCTCTCAGCTCTTAGGAACTATGAGGATGTCAGTGGCCATTCTGATGTGAGGAGATATTAAACAAATAGTTGATGTTAACAACTATGCCAAAGCCCCCTTTTCTTACTTTCTCTTCCTAGCCTTTGCACCTCCAACACCAATCCAGAGAAAGAGGAGCAGTCCTGTGTAGAACCATTTCTTCATACCCAGCCCCAACAACTGCATCTTAGAGTGCTCTCTCTCACTGGGTACGATGATGAATACCTTACCCCAGGACAGCAGCCCTCTTTGTGTTGCAAAAGGAGAACAATTCAGGTTGAGGCTTTCACAAGGTGCCATGTTGCCTACTGCCTGCACTGGGAGGAGAGCTTCTTTGCCCTGTGTTCAAAGTTTCAGAACAGAGGGGAACTTCTGAAACCATGGTCATCCTTGTGTCCCCTCTTTCTCCATCCTCCTTGATTTCTGTATTTTAAAGGAAGTGCCTACTCAGAGGACAGAAACTCTATCTTGATGAACTCATGCCAAACCAAGTGATCTCAAGAGGGTAGTTTGAAGCAGACTCCTCAGACATTAGCCTCCAACTCCCAACTCTCTTCCTAACCTTGCACCCTTAGAAGAGAAGTCATTCTCACTGACTGGGAATCCCTGAGGGGTAGGTAAAGCAAGTGGTTTCTTTTAGGACACTGAGACCTGTTCTAGGGGCATCACACTAATTTTTTTGCAAGGCACATTATGGGGGGTATATAATGCCCATATTTAGTTTTTAGGAGTATTTCTACTGATGAATTATTAATTTTAATTTTATGAGTTTTATTATATTTAACAATGTATACTTAACAGAAAAATAAAATATCAATATGATAAAATATTAAAATGTTAATATGTAATGAGCATATAGAATAAACATAAACATTTTCAACATCCACTCTTTACCTGCTTATAAGATCTAAAAAATAACAGGAGAAATAAATTCCTACGTGAAGCACAATGAAAACACAACCAAAACTCTACCACAGAAGTAATCTTTGCTTTAACCATCATACATAAGGCAGTCTTCACACATGACAACGGCATTTTCCATACACAAGTCTCACACTGACAGCACGTGTGCTTAGCTTTCCTTTCCTGTTTGGCAGGCCACACTTGTCACCTCGCTTACTTTCCTTTTTTGTCGGGACCTTTCTATTCTATTATACAATGTGCACTTAGCAGGAAAATGAAATATCAATAAAACATCAAATATGAGTGTTTAGAATAAACATTAACATTTTCTAAATCAACTATTTTTTTGCTTACTAAATCTAAAAAATAACAGCAGAAATAAATTCCTAGGTGAACTACAACGAAAATAAAAATAAAAAAAAGGAAAATACAAGTGAAATTCTGCCACAAAAATCATCTTTATTTCAGTCATCATACTTAAGGCAGTTTTCACACCTGAGAACAGCATGTTCCATACACGAGTATTGCGTACACCAGTAGAACACATGTTTTGTTTTCCTCTCTTCTTTGGTAGGACATACTTGACATCTTTCTGGTCTTCCTGCTTTATCAGGAGGGCCTTGTGGTGTTCCACTTGTCTGTTTGCCGGTCTGCTCCAGAATTCTTTTGTGGCGTTCTTTGGGCAGGTGCATATTTTTCTTCCTTTGTTGTAATTGGTCATTTATCAATTCCAATCCCAATCCTCTAAGAAAATTTCTCTGAGATACTTTGCACTTATTATTTTCTTTGTAAACTATGAAGCTATTTATGCCTGTCATGTTTAGGACCAAGTAAAACAACCATTGGCCAATGTTTTCTGTTTTGAGTGACATCATAGTTGCTGCATAACTCATTTACAATATCTACTCCACCTTTCATTTTGTTGTAAAATGTGACCATTTCTGGTTCACTTTTGTTGAAGATTCACTATCAATCTTTTTTTGTTTGGTTGGTTTTTTGAGACACGATCTCACTGTGTACCCCAGGCTGGCCTTGAACTCACTATGTAGCACAGGCTGACCTTGAACTCACAGCATCCTCTTGCTTCAGCCTCTCAAGTGCTGGGATTACAGGCGCACACCACCACGCCTGGCTTCACTATCAATCTTATCATCATGGTGTAATGTTAACAGTACCAATACTACTTTGCTTTTCTTTGTCATATAGGATGCCAATATTATGTCTTTCTGAAATCCAATGATTGTACTATACATTTCTCTATTTTGAACTTGCAACATTTTTTCAGGAATCTCCACTTTGTTCTTGTGAATAGTTCTTGTGCTGGTCAACTGGTGTTTTTTGTTTTGTTTTTGTTTTTGTTTTTTAGGAAATGTAACTTCAATGGATAACTAGTGAACAAATGTCGAATGTGACGTTTGGGTTACCTTTTGAAATAGGTGCAAGAAATCTACTCACAACGTCATATGGTTTATTACTGCACAAATAAAGACCTGGTGGCTGAGATCCAGGATAAATTTTTAAATTCAAGGTGTAAAATGTCTTCACATTCACAAAGACATATATTTTTATATCACATTTTAAAGGTTTATTTGGCATATATTGCTGAAACCTTCAACAACCACGAAATGACGCGAGCTGTTTGTCAGTTGTTGTGTATTCAGATGGTATATAAGTTGCTTGACGGTTCAAAACAAAGCTTTCAAAAAATGAGCAAATAGCAGCCAAATTGTCAGATTTTCTCTTTTTTCTTTCTTGGCAGGTCTTTTAGTCGTCAAAACATAGGCGATTTTGAAAGAAACTGGATCTCTTGAGTGTCTTTTATTGTTCTAAAAATCTCAACCCCACATCTGTCACTTCTCCATAAATTCTTTAGATTCTGATTAGCATGATTCGAATGATAAAGTTCTGCTAGGAAAGCTTTTAGTTCAGATAGTGAGGAGTCATGTTAAATACATTTTTGAGTATTACTATTGGTGCCCAGCTCCAAGGTCACATGAAAATCCGCTTTCCTCCCAAAGTTATAAAAGCGGATTTTCATGTGACCTTGGAGTTGGGCTAATTCTACAGGAAAAAATTAAAATAAAGCATGTAATAAAAACATTAGAAACACACAAAAATGTAATATAGCACATAATATGAATAAAATCCATTTATACTTTAACACATGTGTGCACACCTCGCTGTTCATCATAGCAAGTGGTTGAACACAAAGATTGCTTCCTGTAGCTCCCCAGCGCAGCTACTGAGATGCACAGCTGGCTACCATTATACTAAAGTACGTGTTTTCATTAGGAAAAAAATATGGTCCGGGTATATTTTATTCACCATGATGCCCATTGGGGTTCATGACCCTCCTCCGAGTGTCTTGTGGTTGAATGCTAAATCTCACTATTTCATAGCCCACTGAGGATTAATATTTACCTGAAGTATTTACTAAAGAAAGTGAAGACTAGCAATTCTATGAACCCAATATTCATTCAAATTCAGCTACCAAGATGTTAACAAGCAGCAATCCTAAAAGCAAAAGTTTGGCATGTAATTCCTAGACTAAGAGACAAGTGGCCTTGGTTACAGTTCTGACATAATCAAATAGCATACGTGTGGCTGTGAGCTTTGCTAACAACTTCTTAATGATAGCTTTAAGTGGTCCAGAATGAGATGTTGCACAACCTGCCTAAGGTCATGCAGCTAGTAAGTGTAAGAATCAGTCTTGTATAGATCCAGAGTTCTTAATCATTCTAATACATTGCCCCTCCTTATGAGATGCTTGATTTATTCCTACAGTGTCTTGGAGTTCCCTTTTCCTTTTCAATTCCTTTACAACTAGCCTCAAATCCTGTCAGTGGAGGATTTTTAAAGACATTGCTAATTACCCATTAAGGGAAGAGAGAAACCGTGTTCAGCAATGAATCTAACTTTCTGGAGAGTCCCTATAGGAAGGGAGAAGGAAACTATGGTATCCTTCATTGAACCTAAAAAGTGCTTATGGGCTGGTATACGTCATCAGCATAAGAGGGTTTAGGGACAGTAGTTCCTAAAGTTGGAATTGCCTTGAAATCCACATATGCCAGTAGAGCTCAGGTATTCCTTGGTTATATGTTTATTTGTGTATGGAATATATGTGTACACAGAAGGTGATGGAGGAAAAAGTTCAGGAAAAGGCTTCCCTAACCACCCATCTTCTCCAGAAGAGTAAACGCCTGGGTTTCAGATACTGAAAGTGAATATATTCTCAAACTTACCTCCCCAGGAAAGATCTTAATCATAGGCCAAAGTGGACTACGAATGACATTGGATAGAGAGGATGATGTGCCCACATCTAATCAATATCAGTTCTGTAAGCCCTACTTGATCAAAATCAGGTAATTTATGGCCCACAGAATTTATAATTCAACTGAGGCCTTTCCATTTTTCAAATAAAATCATGTAGATTAAAAATAATATTTGCTCTGCTGTTCCAAAGCCTTAATGGTGATTTACAGTGGAGTCATTCTTCTTTTCCAGAATCCACTTCCATCCCTACGCATTCTTCTTAGGAGGTGTTAATACTAAGTTAATGCTTGAAGGACAGAGAGTACCTGGGTATCCATTAGCCTTCCAAGGAATGGCAGTGGTGCCAGAGAGACTGTCACCCTTTTCCTCATCATAGGTATGTGCCCCACAAGTCACACTTGTCATTTCTGGAAAGCCGGATGTGACGTCTGTGACACTGGCCTATTTCTAACTTCTGTTTTGCATTCTGAGCAGCTCTAGACAAGTTAGGAATTCTGTCAGATAACTGTTCCTTCAGCATTTCAAATAACATCACTAAACTCTTTTGGAAGTCCAGAAATGGTGATGTTTGACTTGCCTTTGGATGAAACCAGCAGATAAAGCTGGAGGTTTACAGAGGAACAAAGTGAAGAAGAATAATAGGACAGAGTAAGAAGAACAGAAATGCATATTGTACATTTAGACAGCTGTCATGGAGCTCCAGTGAGGGGTCAAGGAGGAGCCGAGAGAGATTTCAGTTCCACCTTCATCCTTTCTGAGGGCGATCAACTTGCCTCTCCACCCTGGCCGTGCATTGTATCTTCAGAAAGTCAGCAAATTTGAATTTCAGCACACATCAGGAGGGGGTGCTCCTTGGACTTCCAGCTCAGCTGTCATCGACTGGCTATGTGACCTTGGACATATTAGTTAAGCCTCAGTTTACTATAGTGTCAAAAGGAAATGTTAATATGCTTCTTGAAAACATTGGTAGAAAGATTAGAGCTAAGCACATGAAAAACCCAACACAGTACTTGGTACATATTTAGTACGAGAATTGGCAGCTTTGCATTGCTGGCAGCACACCTCCGCCTTGACAGATTTCTCTCTAGTCTCCAGAAGACCTAATGTGTCTGAGGACCCAGAAACTGCAGCAATCCAAAGTCAGAGCAAGAAAAACTTGGTACCTTAATCTACTTGCCTCCTTCCCTTCCCTCTACTCCACAAGTATATACAGATTTAGGGTCCAAGGAGGCTGAAGAATAAAACTGTCATGGTTTAGCGTGCAGGTAGGACCCCACTCTAAGCCCTCAAATTTTAAGTTGAACGCCCTGCGGGCTCATGTCCCCACCCCCACTCCATTTTCCAAAACCCCTTCAGCTCGGACTTTCCAGTTATTAATTTTCTCATCACCGAAAATCCCGCTCTTAGCCTTTAGTTCTTGGAATGAAAAAGATTACTGAAACGCTGTGGACGTTGTTATCGCCCTGGCAACGATGAAGTACGCCTGCGCAGTGGATTTCACAAGCTGCTCTAATTAGGCTTCCACATCACAGCGGGTCAGACCGAGGCCAAAAAATGCTTATCTTTCCTGTCCTTTTCCACTCCTCCAGCTAGAAGGTTGTGGTGTTCTCTTCTGGAGGCTGACAGAAATGTGAGGAATGTCTTCCAACTCTCTCCTGTTAGGAGGTAACAGTTGAGGGTAGCCTTTGGTGATTGAAAGAATGTCAAAAGGGCAGAAAGCTCGCGGGTGCCAGGGATGAAGAAACAAATCTGCACGCTCCCTACACCGTTTAGAGGCGACTTCCCATACCCACCCCGGTGCCTGGGATGCCTCTCAGAAATTATTACCTGCTGGCTCTCTAGGGAAGGGTTAAGGAAAACCGCAAGCTGGGTTAGAAGCTATGAGAGGAATCAGGATGAACAGCGCCAAAATGCTAACACTCACCTCAACAACTTGATTGCTGAAATAAAGTGCACCGGAGGAATATCCCGTACAAAGTGCCTTCAGGTTGATTGTTCCATTTGACTTAAGATCCAAGACCAGCTGCCTTCAGGAAAGCCATTACTGATTCCCGAGAGCACTCTCTGAGGCCATGGGTCCTTGTTGCCTCTGCCACAGACCTATTGCTCCTTCCTTCTCCCTCCCTCTCCCCCGTCCACTTTCACATCTCCCCAAAGCACTTTACACACCGCCTCATCTTCACCAACTTTCCTTCCTCTCCACAACTTCGAGTCTCACAACAGATATCACTAAAGCTCATCTTGTCCCAACCCTCCAGCCTTCCCACCACTTTCCCTGAGCATTCTGTCTCTCATTCCCTGAGTCACACTTCTGCCATCTTTTCCACGGTGTTTTGGACCCCGGTGCATTCTCCACTGTCTCTCCCGGCGCCTAAAGTTGGGAGTTACTCCTGTGGACTCCCACAGTACAACCCTACCTGATTTTCTTACCCCCGTTACACTACTTGCCACAGCATAATATATTAATGGCTGGCTTACTTCCATGATTCTTCTCCTGTGAGCTCTGGGGCCCAGCTAGATCTTCTTTACCCTTATATCCCCGGCACACAGCCCTTTGCTCAGAGTATGGAGGTGCTTAATACGTGTTTATAGAATAAATGAGTACATCAGCAGGGTATCTAATTCACTACACTTTTATTTTTTCACTACATTCTGGAATAGCAAGATGAATACAGACAAATGGTAGTCTTTTTAACACAAAAGTAGATGCAAAATGAAGGCAAGCACATATTAGGGTTTTGTGTGTATTGTTATTGTGTTTTGTGTATTGTTATTTCACTTCTGCATCTAATCATTTTACTGGTCATTTCAAATATATAAATATTACCAATACATTTTACATAGCAGTCTGAACTTTTATACTGAAACAAACCAGGAAGGGCAAATGAGCAATTTATAAACACTTGTTGTGAAATTAATTTAAGGGTACATGAGAGGGAAGGAAGTAGTGTTAGAACTGGAATACAGATAGTAAGCATAATATGTACTTCCTACTCCCAATACTCCCCAACTTCTGATTTGGGGCCCCAGTGCCCATTTCCCCAAGATCCCTTCAGTGGACGCCACTCAAGTGAAATAACACATCTTTCTTGGACTTCCCAGGGAGCCAAAAAAGAACATGGCATTTGCCTCAAACCTGGCTCTGGCCTGCTTATCTTGCACAGACTCCCTATATTGCTCTGGCCGGTCCTGTGGTCACTTTCTGTGGAGCCAGGCCACATACTCCAAGGCTTTCACTTTGGTGGTTTCCAGGTGAGCTTAAGGACCCTTGAAACAGACCCTCATATTCAACTGGATTAGAGTAAGATGGTGGTCTGCATTCCAGACATCACCATCTCATAAGCTTACAGGTGATGGCATGCTTTCTCCCCACATCCACACTAAATCTCTGAAGCAAATTCCAGACACTAGCCTCTCCGACGTGGCTGCCCATCAGGAGAATCAAACCCAGGATTGGCATCACGTATTCCTGAGTGGGTCTCCCCAGGCTCTCTAGCATGACTTGCCCTTCTTCTGATTCTGGTTGCCGGACAAGGGGGTAGATGTGCTCACTGGTGTCAGCCTTGATCAGAGAGAACCATAGAACAGATCAAGAATTAGAGTAGCTTGACTGAGGATATTTGAGAACACATCCTTACACTAGCAATGACCGTCTCATTTTTAGGATAACTATTTCCTATGGTAAAGGCATGGAAAAAAGTTCTTTCATTTGTCAACCACTTTGTAAAACATGGATTCTTGATGATATTGGGAAATCTTTTTGTCTCCAAAGAATTCTAAAGCCATAGAATAACCTAAAGGCATATATTATACACACATAAATATATATACAGTCGATAGTATTTCTTTGTCTTGTGTTATTTGACAAGTACTGGGAAGAGCAATTAATTTTGCTATTTAAGTGTAAGGTTTTGATAACATTTTATGATAATTTTTACTTTTTATTTATGAACAGTTAACAAACACAATTAAATCAATTATTCGAGGGAGTCTTTCTGTGTAAGATATGGTGCATAATACAAGAAAGAAGTCATACAGTATTTCTTTTTTTCAGGTAAAAGAATGCATGTAGATGATTTGGAAAAGCTGCAACCATAGATAGTGATGTGCAAAGGAGTGAGCAACCATACCAGGGTAGTTTCCTAGCAGAAAGTTGTTGACCGTTTTTTTGTTTGTTTCTGAAATAGTTTGTGTGATATGATAAACCATTATGTTCAGTGAAGGCTTGAGTCATAAATTAATCAAAGTTTCTGAATATTTTGCTATTACTTTTATAGTTCTTAGACAAAATAAATATGTCTATCTACTGGATTTAATGAAAGGCTGCAAGAAGCAATAGGCCTGTAATGATTTGTATGTAATTGACTCATTATGAAAAGAAAGTGAGAAAAGATTTGTAAAGCTATAATCCTGATAACATTTTGGGGGGTAGAAAGTTATTATATCAGTCTTTGTGCTTAAATATGACTATGCTTTGTTTATGTTAAATATTTCATCATTAATAGATAATTTTGTTAGCATATTTTAATTATGTGTTACTAACCTAGGGAGTTAAACTGCCTTCAATTTTGTCATGTCTTTTATATTAACTTTTATAAATATAATCTAATTACTTGAATTTAATTGAAATCTGGAAATTTTTGCACATAACAGAATTATTTTTATTATTCTTTCTTTTACAAAGTGAAGGAGCAAATGTACATGTTACATATATTCCATTTCAGGAAATTCAGTGAGAGTTTAGGCCTACAAGATAGCAAATTTGTTTCTCTGAATTTGGACATGAATTGGAAAAAGCAAAATCAAGGAAAATTTAAGACTAAGTCAAGTAGCACTAAGAATAATTTGGTAACAAAAACTCTATCAGCCTGGGCATAAAAAACTGTAACTGTCTAACACTGAAAGACCTAAATTTTTATGTTATTGCTTTGGTTCAGTAGTCATGCAATAATTTGCTACATTTGATCTTAGTCATGTAATAATTTACAATAAAAGATTTATTAATATGCCTTTGTACTTATATATTTGATGATACACAGATAATAGTTAAGTGGTTATAAGAGGTCATAATTTAAAGCTTTTAGCTATAGCTTTAAAATATAATTAAGTAAAGGTGTATTAAGTAAAAGAATATACTGTTGGCCTGCCATGTCCATAGATTCAACCCACCAGGGATCATGATCATAAATTATAAAACCAAACCATGTTTTTATCAACACATATAGATTTGTTTTGTCATCATTCTCTAAGCAGTACAGTATGACAACTAACTATATAGCTTTTGCATTGTATTAGGCATTATAAGTAAACTAAAGATAATTTAAAGTATACAAGTGGATATGTATGAGTTACATGCAAATACCATGGCATTTTATACAGAAGACTTCAGTGTCTACAGATTTTGGTAACTTGGAAATCTTGGAATCACTGCCCCATAAATATCAGCAGATTTCTGTATATCATATTAAACTTACTATTTGAATGAACCTTAATAAGCCTAAATCATATCCATTATTTTTGTATAATTTTAAAAAATTCTCTAAAATTATCATACCTCAACGATTAACCCTTTATATTGATTACTGATTTTAATCAAAGTAACCTTATATCAAGAGAAAGGAAGTCAACTTCTTTTCTCTTGATATAAGGAAAAATAGAGAACAGAAAACCAAAACTGTTTTTTTCTATGAGCAGCACTATTTCATATTATTTTAACATCTCTAATGCAGCAAAAGTAAGCATATATGTATGATAATACATACAAAACATTTCCAAAGTTTGTTAATGTATTGAAATATAAAGTTAAAATTATGTTTAGTAACAGGTATTTTGCATCTTTTATTTTTAGGATGCTGTTCAGTCATTCAAAGATTATTTATTATGTGACTTAGTTTTATGGTATTAAAGTTAGTAAAGGACTTGAAAATTACAATTTAGCCAAAACATTAATGTTTATGATTACATAATGCTTCTGTATTTTAAGAATTTTATAAAATTAACTCTGCTTAAAAGACATCCATATCATTCCACTTAGTTGAATGTAATTTTATACATATAATTTTTTGTTTACATGGACAAGGTGGAACATTAATTAACTGAAAAATGAATGTAGGAAATTTAGGAAGTTTAACTCAAGAGAAATTTAATTGTGATATTGAACAAATTAAAATATTGTGCTAACATTATTTTCATATGATAAACTAATTTCTAAAGACTGAATCATGATAAAAATTCCCATTTTATCTTAAAATTAAAACATTTATTATTAAAAAACATTTATTTTCCCATAAATATATAGTAAAAAAAAGTCTATTACAGAAACATATTTTAATGATCTCTCCAAAATAATAGGTGTATCAAATACAAAGGTGTGTATTTAAATTTTAAAAAGTTATTACACTAAAAGGCACATTGCTACAATTCCCCTCAAAATACTCCCTTTGACTTCATTTTGCCACTTTCTGAAGCAGTTCTAGAAAGTTCTCCTTTGTGAGTGGCTGTAGTTGTACTATCACGGCTGCCTCGATATCTTGAATTGATTCAAAACATTTACCCTTCATGGTCATTTTAACTTTGAGGAAGAGCTAGCAGCTGCACGGTGCTAGAGCCGGTGAATAATGTGGATGAGGGCACACCCTGATGTTTCTAGAAGCCTCCCTTTATGTTGGGCGACATCGACATTCACTGTATTTTTTTTTTAAATCACACCTCATAAAGACACTCATAAAGTAGGATTTTCAGAGATAAATGGTGAGAAAAATGTGCTCAAAGCATGCGCATTTTGAGGGGCATCAATAGCAGAAAGTCTTTTACTGTAATGATTTTTTAAAATTTTAATATTCAATGGTAGTTTTCAGTTGCCCCATGTATTTTGCTGTTCTTGGCTGCAGTGTTCTGTATGTGTCAATTTTATCCTGTTGGTTGATGATATTGAGTTCTTCTAAATCCTTGCTGCTTTTCTGTCTACCGGGTCTTCCATCAATTGGTGAGAGGACAGTGCTGAACTCCTCAATTGTGGATTTTTCTGTTTCTCTTTTCAGTTCTATCAGTTTTTAAACTTTTTTTTTTTTTTTTTTTTTGGTGCTGGGGCTCGAACTCAGGGCCTTGTGCTTGCGAGGCAAGAGCTCTAACTGCTGAGCTAAATCCCCAGCCCAGTTCTATCAGTTTTTGCTTCACATATTTTGTACCTTTTTTTTTTTGGTATATAGATATTTAGGATTTATGTTCTTATTTGATTGACCCTCTTATGGAATGTCCCTCTGTCCTTGGTAAATTTTTCCTCTAATAACTACTTTATCTGATTGATATTATTATTCCATTTCTAATATTGTTACTGTATTATTTTTTTGATAAATGTTTTGTGGTATATTTTTACATATATCTATTTTCAATCTGGCTATATCATTATATTGGAAGTAAGTTTCTCATAGACAACATATCGTGAGCTACATTTTTAATTCAGTCTATTGATATCTGTCTTTAAATTGGCATATATAAACCGTTTGCATTTAATATCACTATTGACATATTTAAGGTTAAACCTGTCATTTTTTAAATTTGTTTCTGTTATTTCCTCTCTGGCTCATTGTTCTGTGTCTTTTTTCTTATATTTCTGTGTATGACAGAAACATTTTAATGATTCCTTTTTTTTAATTTATAGTATTCTGGTGCATATCATTTTGTATAAATTTAGTGATTTTTCTAAGAATTAAAGAATACATACATAACTTAGAGCCAACTATTGTCCATATTTTACTACTTCAAATGGAGTATTGAAAACTTTCTTTCATTTATGTCCTTTTATCTTGTCCATTTAAAAATTTTAGTGGACACAGGGGCTGGGGATTTAGCTCAGTGATTAGAGTGCTTGCCTTGCAAGCACAAGGGCCTGAGTTCGATCCCCGGCACCACAAAATAAATAAATAAATAAATAAATAAATAAATAAATAAATAAATAAATAAATAAAAATAAAAATTTTAGTGGTCTCACGTATTTCCTCTACATGAGCATCTCAACAATACTGTCGTATTTTTTCCTTCAGTCCACAAATATAATTTAACAAAGTCATGAGGAGAAGAATAATCTATTATTTATTACTGTTTTTACACATTCTGTTTTTCTTTTTTCCTTTCTGAGGGGCTGTCCTTTGTTATTTCCTTTTATGTTTAGGGAAGTGTTCTAGTAATTCTTCCAGAATATTTTTTCTAGTGACAAATTATTTAATTTCATATGAGGATGTTCTTTCTCCTTAATTACTGAAGAATACTTTTGCTAGATACAGCATTCACGTTTGGCAATTATTTTCCTTCAGTGCTGGAAAACGTCAGTGGACTCAATAGAAATTTACTACTACTCCATTTTTTTCTTTATAGGCAAAATACCATTTTTCTCTACCTGTTTTTAATATTCTCTTCTTGGTGTTTAGTTTTCAGAAATGTTTGATGTGTATTTTCATGGGTTTTTTTTAGTTATTTCTATTTGGGGTGCACTCAGCTTCTTGAACTTGTATGTATGTATCTTTTGACATATTTAGAAAGTTTTAGGACAATATTTTTTAATACCTTTAAAGCCTTACTCTCTTTTCCCCTCCTCATCTCAAACTTTGATGAAATGAGTATCTTTTTTTATTCTCTAGAAATCAACGAAGCTCAGTTCGTTTTTCTGATCTATTTTGTCTCCTGTTCTGACTGAATAAATTCTATTGTTCTGTCCATAAATTTACTGATTCCATTTTCTGTCATCTCCATTGTACTATCAAGCCAATTGGCATTTTCAGATTTTATTTATTGTATGCATAATATCTATTTTTCTATATGTTTTCTAATTTTTCATTTGTTTCAAGTGAATTTATTGATTGCTGAAACATTTCTACCATTCGGAACTAGATATGTTGCTGTTATAAATGTAAATCTATACATCCACAATAAAAAGAATTTTGAAAGTTCACAAAAACAATGTTATCATTTGATCTACCAATTCGAATTCCACTCTTAGGTACAGTATATGCTCAAAAGAAACAAAAGGATAGATCCACACCAAAACTTGTAACTACTGTTCACACTAGCACTTGTAATACCCAAAAGGAGGCAAAAATTCAAATGCCTATCAACTGATAAATGTGATAAAAATGTGGTATAGTTATACAATGGAACATTTTTCACCAATAAAAATAATGAAGTACTAATAAACACTACAACATGAATGATATTTGTAACCATTATGGTAAGTGGAAAAATCCAGTTACAAAAGATGATATATTTTATGATTTCGTATATATGAACTTCCCCAAATAAAAATAATTCATGAGTACAGAGAGTAACGTACTCGTTTCTTAGGCCTGGAGTTTGGATGGGTACGTGATGCTCATAGATACGGGTTACTTTGGGGGGAAAACATTTTAAGATTAGACTGTGGTGATGGATGCCAAATCCTATGAATATAGTAAAATAAAAATTGAACTGTACTTTTTGTTTGAGTGAATTGTATGTTATGTGAATTATATCTCTACATATCTGGGTTTTTTTGTTAATTTTATTTTAATGGTACATTTTAGATGTACATAGTGATAACATTCATCATAGGGGATTTGTACCTGTACATGATATATCTTCTTGCTTCTTTTTTTCCCACTCCCCTCCCCTCAGCCCGCCTCCCTCCCTATTTACAAAAGATTGGTTTCCATTTTTTCCTTCCATTTCTTATTTCTCTGTCCTCGGCTCTGTTCCCCCTCCCTTGTTCCCTTTCCCATTTGGACATTTTCTTCCCTTTCCCAATATAATACATTTTAGTCTTTATTTACCCTTTCAGTTTCTCACACCAGAAAAACAATGCGGTATTTAAACAAGTGTGTCCAACTTATTTCACTTAGGAGTATGGTCTCAAGATATATCCATCTACCTAGGAATATCTCAAGCTTATCATACTTCATGGCAGAGTAGTACTCCATTGTATTAAAAAAAACCACATTTTCTTTAACCATTCTGCTGTTGATGGGCATTTGGGCTGTTTCCAAGATTTAGTTATTACAAACTGTGCTGCTATAAACATGGGTGCACATATATCACGACAGTATGATGCTTTTAATTCTTCTGGGAAGATATCAAGAAGTGGAATAGCTGGGTCAAATGGAATCTCTAGTCCTAGTTCCCTGAGGAATCCCCACACTGATGTCCATAGCAGTTGCACCAGTCTACATTCCCACCAACAGTGGAGAAGTGTTCCTTTTTCTCCACAGCCCCTCCAGCATTACTTATTGGCTGATTTGTTGATAATAGCCATTCTTTCTGGAGTGAGGTGGAATCTCAAGGTTATTTTAATTTGCATCTCTCAAATAACCAGTGATGTTGAATTTTTTCATATGTCTATCTGCTGTTTCTACTTCTTTATTCTGAGAAGTGTCTATTCATTTCTGCTGCCCACTTTTGGATTAAGTCTTTAAATTCGGGGGGGTCTGATTTTTTTGAGTTCTTTATATATTCGAGATGTTAGTCCTTTGTCAAAGAAATAGCTGGCAAAAAATTTTTCCCACTCTGTAGGTTGTCTCTTCGCTCTGTTGGTGGTTTCTTTTGCTGTGCAAAAGCTTTTTAATAAGATCAGGTCCCAGTTGCTGATTCTTTGTGATGTTTCCTGGGCAACTGGGAATTTGTTCATAAAGTCCTTGCCTACATCTATGTCTTCAAGAGTTCTACCTACTCTATCTTCCAATAGATTTAGTGTTTCTGTTTTAATATTTAGATCTTTCATCCACTTTGATTTTAGTTTAGTGCATGGGGAAAGATACATAAGTCTAGTTTTAACCTTCAGCATGTGGAGAGCCAGTTTTCCCAGCACCATTTATTAAAGAGGCTGTCTTTCTTCCAGTGAGGTCGTTTGGCCCCTTTGTGAAAGATAAGGTGACTGAGAGTGTTTGGACCTGTTTCTTCATCTTCTAATCTGTTCCCTTGGTCCTGGGGTCTGTTTTTGTGCCAGTACCATGCTGTTTTTATTACAGTATCTTTATAGTATAGGTTTGGGTCAGGGATTGTGATGGCCTCTGCTTTGCTTTTGTTGCCCAGAATTGCTTTTGCTATTCTAGGTTTCTTTTGGTTCCAAATGAATTTTAGGATTGTCTTTTCTAATTCTGTGAGGTATGCCAATAGTAATTTAATTGGTATTGCATTAAATCTGTATAGCAATTTTGGTAGTATGGCCATTTTCACTACATTGGTTCTTCCTACTCAGGAGCAAGGCATATCTTTCCATTTGCTGATATCTTCTACAATTTCCTTTTTCAAAGTACTGTAGTTTTCATTGCATAGATCTTTTGCTTCCTTTGTTAGATTGATTCCTAGGTACATCATTTTTTTGGAAGCTATTGTGAAAGGTGTTGTTTCCCTAATTTCTCTCTCAGTGAGTCTGTTGTTTGTTCACAGGAATGGTACTGATTTCTGAATGTTGACTTTGTATCCAGCTACGCTGCTGAACTTGGTTATTAAATCTGCAAGTCTTTTGGTGGAGTTCTTGGGGTCCTCTATATAGAGTATCCTGTCATATGCACATAATGACAATTTAACTCCTTCTTTTCCTATCTTTATTCCTTTTATTTCTTTCTCTTGTCTAATTATTCTAGCTAATGTTTCCAGAACTATATTGAATAAGAGTGGTGAGAGTGGACATCCTTGTATTGTTCCGGTTTTTAGAGTGAAAGCTTTTAGTTTTTGACCATTTAGTATGATGATGGCTGTTGGTTTGTCATAGATGGCTTTTATCAGATTGAGATAAAAACCATCTATTTCAATTTTCTGCAGGGCTTTTATCACGAATAGGTGTTAGACCTTGTTCTCAAATGCCTTTTCTGCATGTATTGAGATAATCATTTGGTTTTTGTCCTTGTCTCTGTTAATATGGTGTATCACATCTATTGGTTTGCATATGTCGAGCCATCCCTGCATTCCTCAAACGAATCCTACTTGGTCATAGTGGATAGTCTTCTTGATAATGTGTTGCATTCTATTTGCCAGTGTCTTATTGAGGATTTTTTGCCTCTGTGTTCATTAATGAAATTGGCCTATAGTTCTCTTTTTTTCTTAGATCCTTCTCTGGCTTTGGTATCAGGGTAATGCTTGCTTCCAGGAATGAATTTGGGAGTACTGCTTCTGTTTCACTTTCATTAAAGAGTTTGAGAATTAGTGGCATTAAATCGTCTCTAAATTTCTTGTAGAATTCAGCAATGACTCCTTCAGGACCTGGGATTTTCTTCGTTGGTAGGTTTTTAATTACTTCTTCAATTTCAGTGGCTGATATTGGGTTATTTAGAGTTTTTATATCCTCAAGTTCCAGTTTTGGTAATTCATATGTATCTAGGAATCTGTCTATTTCTTCTGTATTTTCAATCTTATTAGAATACAGGTTCTCAAAGTAGGTATTGATGATCTTTTGGATTTCTGCAGGATCTGTTGCGATTTCACCCTTTTCATTCCTAATTGTATGAATTTGAGTCTTTTCTTTCCTTGTTTTTATAAGGTTGACTAAGGGTTTTTCAATTTTATTTAATTTTTCAAAGAACCCACTCTTCGATTCATTGATTCTTTGAATTGCTTTCTTAGTTTCAATTGCATTAATTTCAGCTCTGGTCTTTATGATATTCTCCCTTGTATGGGCTTTGGGTTTGAGGTGCTCTTCTTTTTGTAGACTCTCGAGGGTCAACATTAGGTTCTTTATTTGAGCTCGTTCTGTTTTTCTGCTACAGGCATTCAGTGCTATAAATTTCCCTTGTAGAAGTGCTTTCATTGTGTCCTACAAATTGTTGTAAGTTGTATTGGCATTATCGTTCAATTGTAGAAACTGTCTAATTTCTTCTTTACTTTTTTTTCTGACCCACTGATTGTTTAGAATGGTGGTATTTAATTTCCATGTGTTTATGAAGTGTTTGTGGTTCCTTTTGCTGTTTATTTCCAGTTTCAATGCACTATGGTCTGATAGTATGCATGGGATAATTTTGATTCTTTTGCATTTACTTAAGCATGTTCTATGAGCTAGTACGTGGTCTATTTTGGAGAAAGTCCCATGTGCAGCCGAGAAGAATGTGTATTCTGATGTTGTGAGATGGAATACTCTGTACATGTCTACTAGGTCCATTTGTTCAAGAGTTTGGTTTAGTGCTGATATTTCTCTGTTGACTTTTTGTCTAGTTGATCTGTCTATTTGTGACAGTGGGGTATGGAAGTTGCCCATTACAATCGTATTGGTGCTTATTTGGTTTTTCATGTCCATCAATATTTGTTGTATGTAGTTAGGTGCACTGGTATTAGGTGCATATATATTTATGATTGTCATCTCTTCTTCTTGGGTTGTTCCCTTTACAAGGATGTAGTGACCTTCTTTGTTTTTCTGAATGAGTCTTGGCTTGAAATCCATTCTGTCTGCAAATAGAATGGCTACCCCAGCTTTTTTCCAGGTTCCTGTCTCATGAAATATTGTTTTCCATCCTTTGACTTTCAGTCTGTGAATTTCTTTCTGAATTAAATGTGTTTCTTTTATGCAGCAGATTGCTGGGTCTTGCTTCTTGACCCATTCTGCCACTCTACTTCTTTCAATTGGCAAGTTGAGACCATTTGCACTGATAGTTATAGCTGACATATGTTGACTTATTCTTGTCATATTATTTTCCTGTTTTTGGCTTCCTAGTTTTCCCTTCTGTTTAATTACTTGCCTTGCATGAAGGAGTCATTCAGTTGCAATTCCTGGAGATGTAGTCCTCATTTGCTCTTTCCAGAATGTCCTTCAGAATATTTTGGAGTGCTGTTTCGGTGGTCATGAATCTCTTCAGGTTTTCTTTGTCATGGAAGTATCTTACTTCTCCATCAATTTTGAAAGACAGTTTTGCAGGGTACATCAATCTGGGCTGGAAGTTCTTGTCTTTCAGGGCTTGAAATACTTCACTCCAAGCTCTCCTTAGCTTGAGGTTTTGTGTTGAGAAGTCTTCTGTGATTCTGATAGGGTTTCCTTGATAGGTTATTTGTTTCTTTTCTCTAACAGCTTTCAATATTCTGTTCTTGTGTTGAATTTCTGGAAATTTGACTATTACATGCCTTAGGGTAGATTTTTGTTGATCCTGGCTAATTGGAGTTCTGTATGCCTCATTTATCTGTATGTCTAGTTCTTTTTTCATGCTTGGGAAGTTTTCTGCCATTACTTCTGTGAACAGGTTTCTTATGTGATTTGTGCTATCTCCTATTTTTTCATTGACTCCGATCAATCTTATGTTATTTTGCTTCGTGTCATCTTGCAGCTGTCGTATTGATTTTTCATGGTCCCTTACCATTTTGAAGAACTCTTTCTTTTCTCAATTATTAATCACAATCTTGTCTTCTATATCTGAGATTCTCTCTTCACATTGTTTCATTCTACTGCTGATACTTTCAATAGCGTTTTTACTCTCTTGGACATCTGTTTGAATCTGTTTCATAAATTCCGTTTCTTTCCTGTGTTGGGCACTTATGGATTCCATTATTTTTCTAAGCTCTTCTATTTTTTTTTTCTGTATCTGCTCTAGAGTCACTATTCATGTCTTTCATTCTGGAAATGATTTCTGCTTTGATGTTTTCTAGAGCCTCACTCATCTGCTTTGTTACTTCTGCTCTTACTGCTTCCAAGAGTGTGGCAGGAAGCTTTCAGATTGCTCCACTTCATTACCCCCTGGGTTTGCTTTTGGTGAGCTGGAGGTATGGGGTTGCATCTTATTTGTGTGTCTTCTCATTTTCTATTTTTTTCTTTAGTTTAAATCCTGGGTTGATGCTTATGAATTGTCTGTGGCAGGTAGCTTTTTTTGTTAGTTTTGAGAACCTTTTGGAAGTGACTACTTCCTCAGAGATGTCTCACAGGTGTAGCTGGTTTTTGTATTATAAGTCTGTTGCAAAACCTTGCCTTTTCAATTTTTTGGGGCTAAGAAGTTGCTATTTGTCCAGCCCGTAGTTCTTTGACCATGGCCTATAGTATTATTTGTGACTCTCTGCCAATCTTAGTCTTGGCATGAAAGGAAGAACTGAGTAGAACAATTCTGTCACCTTGGCTAAAGTAGTACAATCAGCAATAACAATAGCATCAGACACAGTCTAGAAAATAACAAACTGTAGTAACTTTTGATCTTCCACCGTATACCTTATGAATTAGATTTGTGGTTATATAACAGTATCCCCAATAAACCAGAAACTTGTATGCAGTAAATATGCCCTCAATACGGTGATTTTACTCTCAGTGGAGAGAATTCAAAAGAGATTAGGAGGAAAGGAAAGAGAAACAGAAGAAGAGAAAGAGATGAGAAGTAAGGTTAGAAGCCAGGGGGAAATTTTGCAAACTTTGGGGAACTGGTAAAGGAAACAGAAGGAAAGGAGAGAAGGAAGACGTAAAGCAAGGACAGAACAAAAAAAAAGAAGCAAAAAACTAGAAAGTCACTTTCCTAGAAAAACAAGAAAGAGAAAAAAAAACACAAGAAAAAGAAGAGCAGAGAGGGAAAAAGTATTTAAAAATAAATAAAAAATAAAATGTCCACTTCCAGGTGTGTCTCTGCTGTCACTGGTAGACAGAGTAGACAGACCCAGGTCCTTGTTGATTAATCCCAGCAGTAGATTTTGGCAGGATAGCAAGTGTTCCCAGCTGGGTTCAATAGCAAGGCTTTACCCGTTCCATTGAAGTTCAGCCTGATCACTGGCTGTGGGGTTGAAATCCAATTTGTTCAGCTGGAGACACACTGTGTGTCTCCCACCGCCTTGGACTCAGTTCCCTGCCAGTTTGAACTTGGCTCCTTTCCCTCCCTCCAATTTGAGTTTGAACTCTGCTCCGCCTTGCCCTGCTTTACCCCACCTTGCCCCAGCACCAAAGGCTGCTAGCAGCTTTTCTGAGTTCTGAGCTTGGCCCCTTTCCAAAATGGTGATAGGCTGATCACCACCCTCTCCTGGGGGCCATCTGAGATCAGATGACTCAGGTAACTCAACAGGTGCTGCAGTCTTCAGTGTCCACCACTCCGCTCCATTTGTTTGTCTTTCTGTGGAGGTCTCTGGGGTCTCCAGTAGTCACCATGCATCTGCAGGCTCAAACTGCGTCACTCGCACTGAGAGCTTGGGCTGTGATTTGAGGCCGTGAGCCGCGCTGTGTGCTGGGGGTGCTCTGAGCTGTGCGCTGCTGCCGTGACCCCAGCAGCAAGCTGCTGCCGTGAGCCGTGCTGTGACCTGGGGCTGTGAGCCCAGGCTGTGACCTGGGGCTGTGACCTGGGGGCTGCAAGCTGAGCCTGTGAGGTGGGGATGCAAGCCAGAGCCATGAGCTGGAGCTTTGGGAGAAAGCGCTGTACGTCCGTCACCTTCTTCTTCTGGGCTGGTCTCTCCTTTTGCTTTCCCCGTGGGCTTCAACTCTTGCTTCAGCTCCCTGCTGGGTCCTGAGAACACGCTTCCCTCCTTCTTCTCTTCCCTAAATTGCTACATTCCAGTGTCTGGACAACAAATCTTGGAGAGGCTCTTACTCTCCTTCTCTCTGCTCCGCCATCTTCCCAGAAGTCTACATATTTGTTTAAAGTATCCTTGTGAGATAATTCTCATGTCTGATTCATATTGCTATTCATCAGTTAATTATTTTTTCTCACTCTATTTGTGTATTAGTTTTTTAGGAGTATTAAAACAAACTACCACAAATTGAGTGGCTTAAAGGAAAAAAACAAAGTATTGTCTCATAGTTTGTTGGGTAGAAGTCAGTTCAAGATGTTGATGGGTTCCTGCTTCTCGCCTAGCTTTTGATGTTTTGGTATACAAGTTCTGGTAACACTTGTGGGCTATAGTTACAATTTAATTTTTTCTGAACCTCTTTATTGCTATTATGGTATGCTTAATTCTTCTGGTTCTGCTCGGTCTCCTTTTTTCCCCATTCTAGTGCTACCTGTTGGAATGGAAGTTTCTGCTTTGTCATCATTCATTTGGTGAGAGGTGATACTGGTGTCATTAGGTAAGGATAGAAGAGACCAGTCCCACCGTCCTACAGTCTCTGGGCTTTCTGTCTGCCAATTCCAGTAGGTTCTCAAATATATCTTTACTAATGACAACAAACAAGAAAGACACCTATCTGTATCACCTTCTTCCACTGAGTGGAGGACCATGAGTTCCAGGGTCTGGGTGGGTGGAGGTCGAAGAGACCATGAGTTCAATTAAACTTTTGCTGGGTAGACTGCCAGGAGCTGGTGGCCTGGTTATCTCTGCCATTGGATGTAGGTCCAGGAAATACTTTTCTTGTATCTTCTTCTGCCAATTGATGAAAAGCTAGAAGTTGAAGGGTTTAAGTGGCAATCTGACACCCACTGGAGAGCCAGGATACACTGGCCCTATGGGCACTACTGATGTTTAACAGAGAGACTTTTCTTTTAACCTTCCTTCTTTAGCCCCCTTTTCCATATCTAGTTCTCCTCTCTTTTGAATACTATCTTTTTTAACATAATATCTAATAGAAATAAACTTGTTGCAAATAGAGAGGGGTGGGTGAATGGAAGGGAGGGGAGGGGAAGGGGGGAACCAAGATGCATCATGTACAGGTACAAAATAACCATGTTGATTATGATCATTATGTATAAAATGTACCAATACATGTTCTTGGTAAAAATTTAAAAAATAAAAAATGAAAAACAAAAACAAAAACAGAGAGACTTGCCTGCTATTGGCAAGTTTGACATGAAGGTTTGGTTTGCTTTCCTGGTTGACTTTTTGCCATCGATTCAAGCAGATTGGTCAGCTGCTGCTATATGATAAGGATGACAAAAGGGTAGGTTCTACTGTTTTAAATGCCACAGGTGAATTTTCTCACTGCTGCCAACAGAGAGATGGGTTATAACCCCCATCCTATTCTACTATTACCACTTCATTTGAAAGATTGGAGTGAATATGTTGACCCTCTGAGCTCTATCAGTGTTGACGGTGTGGGCAGATGCCTACCCTTTTTTTTTTAATCATGACTTTGGTATAAACAAAGAATCTATAAGTTTTGTGCTTCTGATCAAAACGGAGTACTAAGGACCAGAGTGACTCTCAAAACTGAAACGTTGTTAAAAAGACAAAACATATGCAGCACAGTTTACAAAACAATTCAATGAAGGACAGTGATACTGGTGAATCGTGTAGTGAACAAAGCAAGCCCTATAATTTCCCTAGAGTACTTCCACAAGAGAGTTTTCAGGTCTCAGTATATAGGTAAAGGAACTCTAAGCATGTCCATAGTGACTCCCAGAGTTGAAGAAATGAAGCAGAATGTTTAAGGAGATGAAGGCAACTATTCAAGATAAAGAAGAGGAGATAGTAAGCTGGAGAGAAGAGACGGGACACTTAAAAATGTTGCTGATTACTGATGGATGCTAGAATATGAAGAAAATACCCCTCAGAGGAGAAAGAAACACATGAAAGATGAGGGAAGGGTTTTCATAAATAGTCCATTTTCTAACAATTTAGAATAGAAATCCACATAATGCATGAGATAATGGTGAGGTGCTCAGAAGGGTGTGGTGTCATTAATTAATGGGGGACGATCATCTCTGGACTAAATGAAGCACTGGTCCCACCTAGCAAGATGATACCTGAAGGGCTCAAACTGTTTTCTTGTGATTTAATTATATCATAAACTCAAGAATATTTATAGAAATACAAAAACTGTCTAACACCTAAAGTATCACTAAGGTATAACTGAATAACCGTGAGTTTTCTTTCACTTCATGGAAATACTATGTTAACAGCAGCACATAGTCAGTTCCCTTTATGAGAAATCTAGAAATAAAAATGTAAGTGGATTTTTCAGAAGAAACTTTTCAGGCCAGAAGGGAATGAGATGATTATTCAAAGTACTGAAAGGAAAAACATTAACCAACCAATAATACCATTCTTGACAAAACTTACCTTCAAAAATAAAGTAGAAATAAATAGTTTCACAAACAAAGGTGAGGGAGTTTATCATCATTAGACGTGCCTTACAGGAAATGCTAAAGGGAGTTCTTCAACTTGAAAGGATGCTAAACAGTAAAACTATAATAACAAAGTATAAAACCCATTGGCAGAGGTAACTATATATATTGACAAATACAGAATACTGTATTACTGTAAAGATGGTGCATGAATTACTTTTAATTCTACTATATAAGTTAAATAAAGCTTTAAATATATAACTAAAATATATGAATGGTAACAATATAAATAGATGTAAACTGTGACATTAATAAAGCGTTGGGGAGAAAAATACAAATATAGAGAATTTGTGTGTGATTTAAGTTGTTAGCAGGTTCAAATAAGCTGTTGCAAGTAAAAGAAATTTTATATAAATCTGTGTAACCACAAGGAAAATACCAATAGAAGAAAACAAATACCATAAAAGAAAACAAGGATCAAACATATCTAGCCAAAAAAAAGGACTATAAAAAGAGAGGAAATGAGGGTCAAAAGTACAATGAATAGGTAGAAAAGAATAAACAAAATGGCAATAGTAAATCCTTCCCTTTCAATAATTTCTGTAAATGTGAATGGATTAAACTCCCGGATCAAAATACAGAATGAGAAGCTAGTAATGACTTGCCTAGCATGTGCAAGGCCCTGGACTGATCTCCAGCACCAAGAAAACAAACCCCTCCTTCTCCTCAAAAAAACAAAAAACAAAAAACACAGAATGCCTAAATGAATCAAAAATCAATATCCAGCCAGGTATGGTGGTACATACTTGTAATCCCACCACTCTGGGAGACTGAGGCAGGAGAACTGCAAGTTCAAGTCCAGCCTGGGTAACTTAGTGATTTAGCAAGATCTTGTCTCAAAATAAATAATAATAATGGACCTAGGCTCAATTCCTAGTATTGCCAGCCCCTCAATCAATAACAATTATATATACTATCTATATGAGATATTATATTTAAAGACACATATAGGCTGAAAGTGAAATGATTGAACAGTACAATCCATGCAAATGATAACCAAAAAAAGAAAAGGGGTGTCTATACTTACAGCTTACAAAAAGGACTTTAACTGAAAAATTGTCACAAGAGACAAACAGAACGGTACAAAGTGACAAAACAATCAACGTACCAGGGAGATGTAACAATTATAAATATACACACACCCAATGTCTGAGCAACTTAGTACATAAAATGTACATTGACAAAAACAAAAGGATAATTACATAGAAATGAAACAGTGGTAAGAGAGTTTAAAATGCCACAATCAATTATGGATTGAATAACCAAAAAGTAAACAAACACAGAAATAGTGGCTTTGAACCACATTATTGTCTCAGGTTTCTTTTTTTTTTTTTTTTTGTCACTAGGACACAATACCCGACACTCACGAGTTAAAAGAGGAGAGCTTTGTTTTGGCTCACAGTTGTGGAGGTTTCAGTCCGCATCTGGCTGGCTCCACGGCAGGGCAGCATGGTAGAGGATACTTGGTCATGACGTTGTGCTCAGGAAGGACAGATAAAGACTGAGGGAAAAGAGGGAAATACGCTCTCTCAGGCCGCACATCGAGTGATCCACCTTCACCTGCCAGGCCTTATTTTGGAACATCACATTTAGCCATAAACTCATCAGTGGGTTAATCCACTGATCAGTAGCATGTTCCCATGATCTAATCACCTCCCAAAAGCCCCAGTTATGAGTGTGTGAGGCTTTGGGAGGATATCTAGATATAAACCATAACAACTATAGCCCAAATGGACCTAACAGACACATACAGGACATTCAACCAAACAACATCAGAACATCCTTCTCAATTGAATAACGAAAATTCCCCATGGTAGATAGAATTTTAGGTCATAAAACAATTATTAAGTAATTTAAGAAGATTGAAATAAGACCCAGTGTCCTCTTCAAACTCAGTAGAATGAAACCAGAAATCAGTAGCAAAAAGAAAGCTGAAAAATTCAAATCAGTATAGAAAATATACAACACCCTCATGAAAAATCACTGGGTTACAGAAGAAATGAAAAGATAAAAGTTAAAAATACACAATAATAACAACCATAGAATGATAAATCCACCAGAGAGATATAACAATTGTAAGTATACATACGCCTAATGCATACATACACACAATATATACGTGCACCCAACAGAAAACAAAAACAAAACATAACTCAAATTTATAGGGTATAGCAAAAGTGGGAACTATGAGAGTTTATAGTAATGCATACCTACATTGAAAAGAAGAAGGATCACAAATAAACAAACAGACTTAACTCCTCAAGTAATTAGAAAAAAACGAGTATGCCTAAAGTGACCAGAAGAATGGAAATAAAAAGATTAGAACAGAAGTAAAGAAAAGAGAGGCTATAAGAATAATTTAAAAATTAATGAGACTAAGAATTGGTTTCCTGAAAAGGTAAATAAAATGCACAAACTTTTTGCTAGATTAAGAAAAAGACGCAAGATTCAAATAAATAAATTATGAATAAAATAGGAGACATTACAACTGATAACAGAGAAATAAAAATAACCATAAAAGAATATCATGAACAAATATGTGCCAACGAAGCTGGATAACTGAAGAAATGGATACATTTGTAAAAATATACAACCTACAAAGACTGAATCATGATGATAGAAAATCTGAACAGTTGTATTGTCAGTATGGAGACCGAGTAAATAATAAAAAAAAAAAATTCCAAGAAAGAAAAGTCAAGGACCAGATAGCATTACTGGCAAATTCTCCCACATTTAAGGAAGAAATAATGCCAGTTATTTCCAAACTGATCCAAAAAAGTGAAGAAAATTCTTCCAAAAAAATGAAGAGGAAGAAACACTTCTAAACTTACTCTGTGAGGTTAGAATTAGATACCCAAACTAGACGAAGATAGCACAAGAAAAGAAAACTGTAAACCAATGTTCTTGATGAACATAGATGCAAAAATCTTCATCAAAATACTAGCAAACCAAATTCTATAGCATATTAAAGAATTACCCATCACAACCAAATAAGATTTATCTGTGTGATGCTCAACATAATCAAGGCTATCAAAGTGATATGTCACAGTAACAGAATTAGGGAGGAAAACCACATTAACATGCCAATAGATGCAAAGAGAGCATTTGAATAAATTCAGCATTCTTCACGAAGAATGTCTGGCATAAAACCAGACACGTAAACCACAGGGAGAAAATAGGAAGCCAAGAAGTCAATTCATGTGGGCTAATTAAAATTTGCAAAAGTGCCAAGAGTAAACAAAATGGAAAAGATACTCTTTTCAATTGTGTAAGTAAATTATATATCCATATGTCAAGGAATGAAACTGGATCCTTATCCTCTACATGTGAAACAACTCAAACTTGCTTTAAATGCTTAAATCTTAAGGCCTAAAAGTATAAAACTCCTAGTAGAAAATATTGGGGTAAAAGCTTCCTGATTTGTCTTGGCAGTAATGTCGTCAATATGAGACCAAAACCAGAGACAACAGAAGGAAAAATAGACAGATGGGACTACATAAAACTATAAAGCTTGTGTACAGCAAAGGCAGCAATAGAGGCGAAACGCAAACTACAAAATGGGAAAAAGTATTTGCAAACTATATTCCTAGTAAGAGGTTAATGTCCAAAATGTGTAAGGAACTACTGTAACTCAGTAGAAAAATTCAATAACATGGTTTTGAAATGGACTAAGGATTCAAATAAACAATTTTCCAAAGAAGCCATACAAATCAGCATCAGTAATCGACAACAAATGCACATCAAAATCACAGTGAACTATCACTTTACACCTGTTATGATAATTAGTATAGGAAAGAAACCAACAACAAAAGACAAGTGTTGTGAGGCTGCAGAGGAATTGGACCTCTGGTGTGACTAGAGACTGGTTCAGGTTCTATGGAAAACAGTTTGGAGGATACTCCGAAATTTAAAAGAAGTAACACATAATTAATCAACCCCGTTGAGGGGTTACCATTAAGCATAGAAAGATCTTAGGTCTTGTTCTGAAGATTAAATGTGAGGATGCTTGGCAGGACATCCTGACACAAGCAGAAATGCCTTGTGAGCCTGGCCAGCTCCCGGGGACAGTTTTTTTCTTACCTATCTAGAAGACACAGATGTTTGTTCCCTCAGACACTTGGCCAGTTCTTCGGGGCTACAAACTTCTGATCACACACACAGGTGACACATTGACAGTCTTGTCTCCACTGTTATTTAAGGAGCTGGTAGGAGGACTTTGGAGTCTCATCCACAGAGAGGACACTCTGCCCAGACCCTTTCCAGTCAGAACCTAAAGCTGTATAATGGGACACCCCAGCATCGGAATTGGAATCTCATGTGTTGAAGCTCTTCCGATCTAGTGATGTAACTTTCTTTACTTTCTCTTTTTTTCTGTGTAATCAAGTATGTGTTAATGAACAATTTAAACTTTCTTACTGCTTTTACCTTGGTGTTAAGGGCTTTTGGTGTTTGTGAATCCGTACTTCTAAATTACTCAGCTGCAACTGTAGGTAAAGGCTACACAGATTCTGGATATTTATCGGAAAGAAATTAAATCAGAATCTTTAAGAGGTATCTACAATCTCATGTTCATTGTAGCATTATTTATGATCTATGGGTTTGATCTCCAGAACTGCATAAAAAAAGAATTAGAAGAACTAGCATAAAGGACAAAGCAATTAGCAATAGTTTATATGTTAAATAGAACTAGCAAAAAAGTATTTTAAAAAGTTAAGTATCGTTAACAAAAGATATATATGAAAAAGCCCGATTGAAAATTCTAGCAGTGAATACTGCAGTGAAATACATGAGAACTACACTGAATTTAATAGAAAAGTAGATATTTCAGAAGAAAAATGAAGTCCATAATGTACCACTGGAAATTATCTAAAATAAAATTTAAAAAAATGTTTTAAAAAAGTATCCATAAACTGAAAGACAATTTCAGGAGGTCAAATATAGATGCAATTCAGGTGGAAGAAGGAATAGAGGATGAAGAAAAAGAAATAGTTGAAGCATAATGGCTGAAAATTTCCCAAATTTGATGAAAGTAAAGCCCAGAAGCTTGATAAGAAAGAAACACAAAAATACTAAACCAAGACATATCATAGTCGTATTGCTTGAAATGAATGAAAAGAAAATCTTAAAAGTATACAGAGAAAAAAGACGTGAGAAATATTTGTATGTGTGTGTGTTTTAAGTGCATGACACATCTAGAGGAACAAATGCTAGGATAACAGTTTCCTCAAACAATGCAAACAGGAAGATAGTACATCAATGTCTTCGAAGTACTAAGATGGTTAATTTTATATGTAACTTGGTTAGGCTGGGATGCCAAGATATTTTTGGTCAAAATTATTATGTATGCTTTGATGAGGGTAATTTTTTGGATGAGATCAACATTTACAATGGTGGAGTTTGGATAAAGCAGAGTGCCTTCCATAATATGGGTGAACTTCATCTGATCAGTTAAAGGCATTTATAGAACAAAAACTGACCTCCCCCTGGCAAAAGGAGTTCTTCCAGCAGATGGCCTTTGGGCTTGAGCTGTCCCTTCTTCAGGCCTTCGACCTGAAAAACTTGAGACTTAAACTACAATACCAAATATTTCCCTGGGTCTCTGGCCTCTTGGCCTACTCTGAAGATTTTGATCTTGACAGATTCATGTGGCCGATTTCTTTAAAAATCTTTCTCTCTGTGTGTCTTTCTGTCTCTCTCTGTATCTCACACACTCTCTCTCTCCTCATCATCCTCTTCTCTCCACACACACGCACACACACACATCCTATTTGTTCTGTCCCTCTCGAAATCCTTGACTAATAAAGGTCTGAAAGAGAGATATTCTCAACCTATATTTTATAACCTAGCAAAAATATATTCAAAACAATCAAAATGCGATGAAGACTTCTTTTAGACAATCAAAAGGTAGAATTTATCATCTACAGCTGTGCAGATGTACATTACAGTAATGTTAAAAGAAGACCTTGAAGCATATAGAAAATTATACTAGGTAGAAATATAGTTCTACAGAAAGGAATGAAGGACACCATGAATAATAGCTGCATGGGTAAACATACAAAGTAATTTTTATTATTGAAATCTCTTTAACTTTTATTAACAGTAGCATCTGATTTTTACTGGAAAGACAGAGATGTGGCAACAATGTCACTCTAATCTATATAAGAAAACCCTTGATAAATGTAAATTAACAACTTTCCTTGGAGTTATCAGTGACTGAGGCAAAAGGCCAAACAATTAACCTGAAATCTGGAGGAAAGTATTTACAGACAAGCATAGGACTGGATCCCTGTCTATCCAAAAAACATGCCTCTAAATACCATATAAGCTCTAGGAAGGTTAAAACAGAAATAAAATTTTAAAAATAAATGTGGTTCATATACAAAATGAAATACTGTTCAGTTTGAAAAAAAAGAAAGAATCTGAGACCAGAGATGTATCTCAGTGGTAGAGCACTTGCCTAGCAAGTGCCAGTCCTGGGTTCGATCCACAGCACTGCAAAAAAGAAAGAATGGAAGAAATATTCCCAAACCCTAAAAGTGGACTGTGGGCTAGCATGACAGCATAAAGCTAGGTCTCAGAAATACCTATTTGTAGGCCTTTCCTTCAGAAAGCCCACAGGAAAAGCTAAGGAAGAGTCTATGAAAGCTCTCCCACTTCTGGGCTGGAAAGAATAACATAACCACTGACGAAATCTGCCTAGTCTAACATGCATACTGTATCTCATTGTATAATAAAACTTCCTCTGCAGGGGAGTACACTAGTGAAATTCCACTGAAGTTGTATAAGGAAAATGGAGACCATGGTGGAAAATGCACCCATACTCATGTTCTATATTTGGAGGAGGAGTAATAATACCTATGAAGAACATACTTCCAAAACCAAGTCCAAAATACTTGCCTAACATTGAGGATTAAAAAGAACATTAGAGAATGTCCACTTTTACTCGCTTCCAACTAGGCTAACAAAACTTGAATAAATACTTTATAGTGTAGCACAGCTGGAAGAAAGGCGAGAGACTGATTCTATGGGGAGCAAAACAAAAGAAAGATCCACAGCCAAGTGGAGAAACAAAAACAAGGTATCACTAGAGGATTTTTAAATCTCTGGTGCCCATGGCAACAACAAAATTCAACTCTGATATCCATAGCAACAAATTCCAACTCTGGTAACCATAGCAACTAGAGCAACTAAGCAAATTTCAAACCTAGTCCAACCCTTGACTAAATCAACACAAACTCCAGCACTAAAATCTCACAGAAGGAAAAGCATGTTAATCTTGTAGTGCAAAAACATTGATCTCAGTATATATGATCCTATATATGGTCATTTTTAATAGAAAACATTAGGTAGCATACCAAAGAACACTAAAAAATAATTTGAAGAGACAGAAATCATCTGAAGCTGACTCATTTATCACATGGCTATTGGAATTATCATGAAGGGAATTTAAAACAACTATGATTAACATACTTAAGCACTCATACTAAAAGGCAGACAATTTTGTCCACAGAGAAAATTTGGCAACATCTGGAGACACTTAATCAGTGTCTGCAAATGAGAAATGCTACTGGCCTCTAAAGGGTAAAGACTAGAGATGATGCTAAGTATCCCACAATGCACAGGATAGCACTTCGCAACAGCATCATCTGCCTGGAAATGCTGCAGGAGGCATCATAATCCCGGACTTCGAGTTATATTCGAAGGCTACAGTGATTTTAAAAATCATGGTAATAGCACAATTATTCCTAGGCTGGCATCCCCATGTTAAAAGCTCTAATGGGAAAAGTAGAAGAAATACAAGAGTACATCCACACTTGCAGCAGAAAGATGACAACAGTGAGAATAAAATGGATAAGTTAACAGGACTGTAATAATCATTTTGCAATGTATATGTATAACAAAATGCTATGTTGTACATATTAAATATGAACAAAAATGAAAGAATAAGATGGAAATGCCTTAAATCAAAACCACAACAACAGAAATCAGATTATCTTTGCTGGGTTTATAAGTAGACTCACCACATCTAAGGAAAGAATCATTAAATTTGGAGTTGACTAAATAAAAATTACCCAAACTGGAATACTAAGAGAGAAGTAGGAAAATAGTACAGAACATAAAAGTGTTATGTGACAATAATAAACGGTCTAATAGAAATGTCATTAGAGTCATAGAAGTAGAAGAAGGAAAACTGGCAAGAGGAAATATTTGAAGATGTAATGGATAATTTTCCAAAATTACTAGAAAATACTACAGAATACAGAATTTCAGAGAATGTCAGATAGCAAAAACATAATACAAAACAAAAGACCATACGTCATAACCAACCAAATAGCCATAATTGCAGAGATGCAAGAATTGTTCAACCTATGACAATCAAACAGGATTATCAACCTATGACAAACAATCACATAAACAGAATCAAGGACAGAAACCACATGATTATCTCAATAGATCCAGGAAGGCTTTGACAAAACCCAACATCCCTTCATGATAAAAACTCTGAAGAAAATAGGTATAGAAAGAATTTATCTCAATCTGATGGAAGTGATTTACTGCAAACCAATGGCCAACACCATATTAAATAGGAAAAAACTAGAAAGTTTTCCCTCTAAAATCAGGAACAAGGGAGAGAGGTCCACTATCATCACTCTTGTTCAGCACAGTACTCAAAATATTGGCCAGAGCAATCAGGCAAGAGGAAGAAATAAACGGGATATGTATAGAAAAGGAAGAAGTCAAATTATTATTCGCAAATGGCATGATCTTCTACATAGAAGACTCCCAAAAATTCTAACAAAAGACTCCTAGAGTTAATAACCAAATTCAATAGTGCAGCAGGATACAAAGTCAACACACAAATGCCCGAAGCATTCCTGTACACCAGTAATAAGCTCAGCAAGAATGAAATTAGGGCAAGAATATCATTCACGATAGCATTAAGAAATATGAAATCCTTAAGAATTAACATAACCAAGGAAGGGAAATACCTCTATAATGAAAACTACAGCACTGCAAAAAAGAAGGTTGAAGAGGACATCAGAAAATGGAAAGATGTCTCCTGTTCCCGGATAGGCAGAATCAATATTGTCAAAATAGCCATAATTCCAAAACTGGTGTACAGATGTATGCAATCCCAATCAAAATACCAACAGCATTCTTCTCAGAACTAGAGAAAATAGTCCTAAAACATGGAACCAGAAGAGATCCAGAATATGAAAGCAATACTGGACAACAACAGCAAAAGCAAGAGGCATCACAATCCCAGACTTAAAGTTACATGAGAAAGCTACAGTGATTTTAAAAATCATGGTAATAACATAAAAACAGACATTTAGATCAATGCAGAAACAACCCCAGACACATGAAACTACCTGATATTTGACAAGGGGCTAAAAAACTTACACTTGAAGAAAGATAACTTCTTTAGCAAATGGTGTTGGGAAAACTGGCTATACATATGCAGAAGGTTGAATATGGACCCACATCTCTCGCCACGTACTCGAATAAAATAAAAATAGATCAAAGATCTAAATGTTAAAATAGATCTTCCACTTAATCTGCTGGAAGATAAAATAGGTAAACTCTTAAAGACATAGGCTTAAGCAAAGACTTTCTGAACAGAAACCCAATTATACAAGAAATACCACGAGGAATCAACAAGTAGGATCATATCAAATTTAAAAACTTCTCTGTAAAGGAAACAAATAACAGAGTGAAGAGGCAACCCACAGAATGTGAAAAAAATTGCCAGCTATTCCTTGGACAGAGCGTTAATATCTAGAATATATAAAGAACTAAAAAAAAAAAAGACACCTCCAAATAAGGCACAATCAAAAAATGGGTCACCGAAATGAACGAACACTTCTCAGAAGAAGAAATACACATGGCCAGTAAATACATGCAAAACTATTCAACATCCCTGGTTGTTAGAGAAATGGAAAGTAAAACAACCCCGAGATTCTATCTTACTCCAGAAAGAATGGCTGTCATTAGAAAGAAAATAATAATAAAAAATGCTAGTAAGACTGTGAGGAAAAAGGAATCTACATCATTGATGGGAATGTAAATTAGTACAACCATTTTGGAAATTAGTATGGAGATTCCGCAAAAAACTAAAACTAGAAATTCCTTTTGATCCATCTAATCTACATCTACATATTTTCTAGAAAGAGTTAAAAACATTGTATTACAGTGCTACATACATACCTAGGTGTATAGCAACACAATTTGTTATAGATAAATCTTGGAAGCAACCTATATGCCCACCAACAGATGAATGGGTAAAGGAGAACTGGTTTTTATACACAGTGGAGTAGTACTCTGCCATAAGGAAGGATAAACTTGAGTCATCTGTAGGAAAATGGATGCACTTTGAAACGATAAGGTGAAATAAATCAAACACAAAATCTTAAATATTACATGATTTCTCTTATATGAGAAATCCAAAATATAAATAAAGAGCAAAGTACAAGTTAAATACTAGGAAATAGGGAGACAGATCTTTTGCAAAAAGGAAGGAGATGGCGGGAGAGGGGAGAGAGGGGAGAGGAAGGGAATGAAAAAAACAACTAAGATGTGTTTTGTACACGTACCAATTCTGCGTGATGAATATACTCATTATGTACTGCAAACGTGTAGTGATTAAAAAGAGGATTAGAATGCAATATGTACATGTACCACCCTCCCAGGATTAATGTACTCATTATGTATTGAAAATGTTAATAAAAATGAAATTAAAAAACAATAAAAATATAAAAATTGCCCCCGATATGTGGTGGTTTAACTTATGATTTTTTTTAACTTTACAATGGTGTGAAATACACCCATACAACCATTCCATTTTCATTTTAGTACTGTATTTTATACATTATATGAAGTATTCAACACTTTATTATAAACTAGGCTCAGAGTTAGATGACTTTGCCCCACTGCAGGGTAATGTTTTGTTGGCCTGCTTAAGCAGACTGGGCTGGGCTATGATGTTTGGTAGGTTAAATGCATTAGTGAATTTTTACTTCATTATATTTTCAACTTATAATGGGTTTATTGATACATACATATACATAGGCAACTCATAGCCACACTGCTAATAAACCACAGAGAAAGAGAAAATCTTGCAGTTAGTCAGGAGTAGGGATACACTGCCTACAGAGGAAGATGGAAAGGAATTTTAGCAGACTTCTCTTTAGAAATCATGCTTTGCATGGCTGCCACAAAGTACCACAAGCTACATAATTCATACATGAAGAATGATTTTTTTTCACACTTCAGGAGGCTAGGAAGTCCAAGATCAAGGTGCCTGCAGGTTTATTTTCTGGTTAGGGTCTGGTCTTTTCTTCCAAAATGGTACCTTGAGTACCAGGTCCTACAGCGGAGAGAAATGCCGTGTCCTCCCACGGTAGAAGGCACAATGGCAAAAGAGATGAAACTCAGTAATCAAGTCCCTTTATAAGGGAGAAGCCTTCATGGACATAATCTCCTCTATTGGAGAGGGTACATTCAAAGCATAACCCACCAACTTCTGCAAAGATGAAAACCACCAAAAATTACTCAAAAGAAATACAAAACCTGGATAGCCATATGTACATTAAAGTACTCAATTTGTAGTGAACTTGCTGTGAAAAATAAGTTTCAAGGTCATTCATTTTCACTAGTGGATCCTACTAAATATTTATGGAAGAAATAATACAAATCTATAAATCTCTTCTAGAATATAGAAGAGTGGATCTTTTCCCAAAGCTTTGGTTTTATGAAGGCTACTTTCATACAGAAACCACATAAAGAGTATATAAGAAAAAAATTAATCCATTATGAACCAATATCTCTTATGAGCATGTATATAAAAATTATAAAATTGTTAATAACTCAATGCATGAATATTGAATTACTTTGTATATTGATTATATTTTATCTATTATTTATTTGATTTTTATATAATGTAGCAGAATCAAGTATGGTTCATCCCAGGAAATGCAAAGATGGTTTAACTTTTGAAAATCAAGCAACATAATCCGCTTTATTATCAGACTGAATAAGAAAAAGCATATACTTAATAAATGAAGAAAAAACACTAGGTATTCCTTTAGAGTAAACACTCTCAGCAAAGTAGGGATACAAGAGATCTTCCTTAACCTAATAAATGGTTCCTAACAAAAACTTAACAGCTTTATATACACTTCAGTTTCTCACACCAGAGAAACTATGCGGTATTTAAACATGTGTGTCCGATTTATTTCACTTAAGAGTATGGTGTATTGTATTGGGAAAGAGAAGAAAATGTCCAAATGGGAAAGGGAACAAGGGAGGGGGAAAGGAACAGAGGGACAAGAGAACTAAGAAATGGAATGAAAAAAAAAATGGAAACAAAGCTTTTGTTAAAAGGAGGGAGGAGGGGGGAGGGGAGGGGAGGGGAATGGGAAAAAAAGAAGCAACAAGATATGTCACGTACAGGTACAAATCCCCTATGATGAATGTTATCACTATGTACATCTAAAATGTACCATTGCAAGCACAAGGCCCTGAGTTCGATCCCCAGCACCAAAAATAAATAAATAAATAAATAAATAAATGAATAAATAAATAAATAAAATGTACCATTAAAATAAAATTTAAAAAGAAGGAAAAAAAACTGTCGCTAAACTAGAAAAAAAAAATTTAACAGCTATCAAACGAAAGGGAAACAATGAATTTCTTGTCGTCTTGTGCCTTCGTTTGGCTTTGGAATTTCGATAACAATGGCCTCAAAAACTAACCTAAGAAGTGTTCTCCTCGCTTCAATTTTTGGGCAGATTTGAAGAAGTGCATGCATTAATGTTTTAAACGTTTGGTATAATCCACCAGTGAGACAATTAGGTTCTCAGCCTTTTTTGTTGGGAGAGTTTTGATTACCGATTCAGTTTCATTATTAGCGATCAGTCTTTTCAGAATTTCTGTTGCTTCATGATTGAGTCTTGAATGTAGGTTATGTGTTTCTAAGAACTTATCTATTTATTCTCGGTTACTCAAATTTTGGCACATAACTGGTCGTAGTATTCTTTTATAATTCTGTATATTTCTGTAATAGTCAATGGCTTTGTCTTTCATTTATAGTTTTGATTCTTCTCCCCTTTTTGCTTATTTTGTCTCACTAAAATTTTGTCAATTTTCTTTGCAAAAATGCAACTCAATTATTTTCTGTTTTTTGAGTCTGTATAGCATTTAGTTTTGCTCAAGTTTTTATTATTTCCTACTTTTGCTGACTTTGAGCTTAATTTGTTCTACTTTTCCTATTTACTTCTTATTTTCTTTTTCATCTCAAAAACTTAGGGTCTTTATGGTGAAAACTTTCAAAATCCTTTCTTTTAGCTTTTTGAAATGTACAGTACATTATTTTCTATAATAACACTACTATGCAATTGCACACTAGATTTTCTTGCTCCTACATAACTATAACTTAGAATTCACTGAAAAATTTCCCCATCTCTTCCCCCACCCTACTTTCTCCAGCCTCTGGTAACCACCTTTCTACTCTCAACGTATTGTAAAGATAATTAGACAGTCTTTTTAACAAATAGTTTTAGGGAAAGAAAATAAGCACAACAAAAATAATGAAGTTAGACACATTATACACAAATGTTAATCAAAATGGATCAATGACCCAAACATTGAAGCTCTCAGAAGAAAGCACAGGGAGAAAGATTCATCATATTCATTCTGGCAATGATTTCTTGCATTCGAAACTACAAACAAAAAGAACTTCATAAACAAGTTGCAGTACTACATTAAAATTCAAAATATCTGAGTGCTGACAATGTCCCCACTGAGATGTTGAGGTCAACATCAAATCTGAAATATTTAAAATGGATTTAAAAAAGCAGACGAGAAAACAACTAAGATGCGTTATGCACGTGTACCAACTCTCTATGATGAATGTAATCATTATGCATTGCAAACATGTACTAATAAAAACTATTTTGGCCTTGCAGACAGTTAATTGTGTTGCTGTGGGCAATGGTGCTGTTAGTAAAACATGTCTCCACATAGCCTAACAAATAAATTCCATTAGAACATGCACCTACTATTTTTGACAACTATGACATCACAACTCTGATTACTGGACAGCCATATACTTTTGGATTTTTTGATAATGCAAAGAATGAGAATTATAATATGACTACTGAGTTATCCACAAAAAGATGTATTTCTAGTCTGTTTGCACTGGTCTCTCTGTCCTCATTTGAAAATGTTAAAAAAAAAAAAAAAGTAGGTGTCTGAGATAACTCACCACTTTCCAAAGACTTTTTTGCTTGTTGGGAGCCGAATTGATCTCACTGATGACCCCTTAATTATTGAGACTCTTGCCAAGAAAAAAAAACACTACTGAGAAGCTAGCCTGTGATGTGAAGATTGTCAAGTATTAGGAGTGTTCTGTATCGACACAAAAAGACCCAGAGAATGTGTTTAATGAATCAATATTAGCTGCTCTGGAGCCTCCAGAACCAAAGAAGAGATGCAGGTGCATGCTGCTATGAACATATCTTCAGATCCCTTTCTGTACAGCTGGTGTGGGCATCATCCTAAAAGCAATATTTAGACTAAAGTTTAAAAGTCAAAATTCATTTTTTTCCATAATGGCAAAGGCCCTAACGCTAATCATAGGTACTCACGTGATACTTTGTATAGGTATTGCCCCCCAGTACTAATTAAGTTTGAGTAATTGTGTATTGTTAGAAAAGTGATTGGTACTAGTTGGGGGGGGATGTCAAAATACTTTTTTGTGTGTTTAAAACCAAAGAGTAAAGATACAAAAAAATAAGAGAAAGGAAAAACGAAACAAATAAACAAGCAAAATCTAAAGTATGCTTGTGTAATAGACTAATTTGAATTATTGAGGCTGCTCTGTTTCCACTCTGGAGAGTAATCTGGGATATCTTAGTACAGTTTTTCCCTTCTTTAAGGGTCTGGGAGTTTGTTTTTAGTCTTGTTCTTAAAATTCATTAAATAGTAGACAGACTTTAAAGCAAGGAGGTCAGATTGATGTCACATTCCATTCCTTAGATCTAGTTAGAAAGCATGATACCCACCTGGTTCTCTTAGGGAAGAACGCAGTAAATGCCTCATTTAATAACATCACCCTTTTTGAAATTTGCCTTTTATGTCCACTTGTTATGATTTGTATCTGGAATATACTCCAAAATTCTTATGAGTATGTAAGATTACTTGGGGTCACTACAGTTGACTTGCTGTCAGGAGGTGGGACTTGAGGTCACTAGAGGCATGACTTGGCAGGGCACATTTCCTTTCTCCAATCGAAACAGTTGCTTCTTCCCTTCGCCCTCTCTGCTACCTGGCTGCCATGGCGTGAGCAGCTCTACTCTGCCCAGGCCCTTCCATTTTGCCATTTCTGCCTTGGAGCCTGCTGGCCGGGGACTGAAACCATCAGCCAAAAATACCCACCCCTTAAATTGTACGTGTTGAGTATGTTGTCCCAGTGATGGGAAAGTAACTAAGACACCACCATTGAGTAGATACAGTATATGATGAAACTCATGAAAGTGGGTGGGATATATACATATATGGGATATAAAACTAGAACATTCATGAATATTTGTTTGCTATTTGCTGATTATTTTTAGAACTCAATTTCTAACTTCTTTCACTTATAAATGAGAATATTGCACCTTTTTTCAAAAGTGGAAACTTGTTTAATATTGCTCTACCATTATCCTGAAAGGCATAATGATTTAAGTTACACATCTGAACTGACTGGAGTTACAGCGTCACATCTCCTTTTGCATTTAACAATAGATGCAACATGGAACTCATGTACATTTACGCAGACATTTGTTGGAACACTTACTATAATACAAATCACAAAAGTGCACAATTGATTGCTTTTCAGATGTGAAGTCATCTACAGCTATAGACATGGTTTTATATTATTATTATTATTATTATTATCATCATCATCACTGGTTATAATGCAATTCCTGGATTATTATAAGTGACTTAAAATTTTTCATCCTTTTAAATCTTTGTACACAAGACTGGCATAAAATATTTTCCTAGGTAGGTAAACAGAGATGCTCAAATAATTAAAACACAATCACCCACACCCATTTCTTCTCCCATAAGAAAAATAGCAGTTTTAAAATTTTTATATTTTTCTTATCACTTAAATGCAAAATTGTGGAATACATACAACAATTTGATGTGATTGAAACATGAGCGTAACTACAAAGGGTCACACAATCCTATTGCTTTAAATAAGAACAAACCTAAAAGAAGCAAAGTAAAAAGAAATCATATAGCTAAAACATGCATCTTTTTGACTTTCTAAAACTTCACATTAAGTAAATGGTTTTGCTTGAAACTTGAAAAAAACTTCCCTCAGAAAATGTTTAAGATGAGCATTTACCCCGAAAACTGTGCAGTTCTGTTAGATCTACATTTCAAGTATTTTTCATCTTTTTCTGCTTGTGAGGTACTTGTTCTTTTGTAATGCCAACTGTAACTTAAACTGAAAACTAAAAATTGTATCTTATTCTTTTAACACATCTTCATCTTGTGCTTTCAGTTGTTTCAATCTTACTTCTTAAAGTACCATGTACTTTAATTTTGCTTCTTAAAGTACCATGCAATTTAATGTGCTACAGTGAAGACCATGTACATATTGTAGATATTTATATATTATGTAATTGAATAGTAGCAATTTAAATCCTGCAGAAACTTCCTGAAAAACAACCTTTTTAAAACACTTATGCATATAAATAATCTTATAGAATCAACACTTTTTTCCCCCAGGAGTTTCATTTACTATTTATTTTTAAAGGGATGTGCCAATTTCTAAACTCCTACCACAGATGCAAATTTCAAGTTACTGACCATCTGAATGAGTTGCTAATGATGATTTATCTAGAATCACACTACAGTCACTTTTCTACTGAGAAACCACAATCTGCAATATAATCCCATATAGCTAATGATATAGATACACAATACTCCTAGCACTGGGTTGGTGAAATTCCAACCCAAGGTATTTTGTTTAAAGCCCACAAAGTAGCAATAGTTTTGAGAGATTGTTTGGCGGTCCTTGCAGGGGAGCGCAGCTACTCGGACACGCTCGATGGAGGAAACGGTCCTCCTCTGTCGGGGGTGGTAGTTCTCTGAGCACACAGCTTCGGGAGGGACGTACACGGAGCCGCGAGGGAGGAAGGGGCCACCCACCCAGCCAGCCAGAATCAACCCTGGTGACCAGTGGGGTGACAGATGTTGCAGCCAGATCACCTTCACATCCACCAATAATTTTGGAAACAGAATCCACACCAAAAAATTTTTGCAACACCAAACAAGTTAATAACAACACCTGAGAGATACTTGAGTGAACGCCATACGCAGAGCCTTTAAAAATTTGACTTACCTATGTTCTTGAAATAGCCAAAGTTTTACTTTTAAGCTATACATTGGTATTTTCTAATAAACCATTAGAGAAATTATTCCTTGTTTTGAAAATATTATTATGACTTTGGTGTGTATCTGTTCACAATGAATACTTGTTTAGAGTTTCAATGTCTTAATTATTATTAGGAAGAAACTTATTACCAGTGAGGAATAGACTGTAGTACTGGGTTCCCCCAAAGAACTGTACATCCAATATTGTCTCTAATTCTATCCTGCATCTAAAAGCACACACCACAAGGATCCAAACACCACAAAAACAAGACTATAGTCTTTGAATGCAGCATAAACTTCAGAAAAGCACAGCAAACACAGAACACTGAAAAGCTGAACTATGTTTCTTTTGTTTGTTAAGATTATATTTTTAATTAGATCATGTGCATAGAATATGGAATGTTCACACAGTACAGGGAGCAGCTACTAACGCTGGCACATTGGTACAACATTTGATGGAAGTTACTGTTTATTGATTATTCGATGACATAGGTTTTGGGGATGTCTAAGTGGTATCTTCATTAGCTTATACCTCTGGACCCTCACTGACTTTCATGCTCTGACAATACCGATTGAAAAGCATATACATCGGCTTAGCGCTTGGTAAAAACTGCAGATTAATTTCAACAAACATTCCTAAATGAATAAACTCATATGGATTAGGTTTTTGAATTTGGTCAGGCATCTGCTGACTTGCATGATTTTTAAAAATTTCTGGCATTTGCCTTACTGCCTCTTAAATAAATACTGGCTCACAGCTTCTTCTGAGACAAGGTGGGAGCTCTTCAGACAGGAACTCTGAGGACAACCACCAGAGCAGCTAGAAAGCATGTGGCGGCCACCCCTCCCAGGTACAGAGGTCACTGGTGCTCATTCTACGGCTCTGCACCCCTCGCGTAGGGCAGAAATCAGTGACTTCCCAGAGCCACTCCGAGTGTGAGCTAATCCTTGCTGAGATAGGTAAGCTGGAGTTCACGTTAAGAAATTGATGTTTGGGACCAGACTGGCACAGAACATAAATTGCATTTGTTATAATATACACCTTTCCTTCAACTATTGCTTGAGTAATGTAAATTCTCATATTAATAGATGGCTGAAAAGTTGTAAAACTGGTACAAAAAAATCTCCATTTGTAAGAACAAACGAAGCATTTTTAAAAATCTTCCTTCTGGGGATTGAGGATTTAGCTCAAGTGGTAGAGCGCTGGCCTAGCACATGCAACACCCTGAATTCAATCCCCAGCACCCCCTAATCTTCCTTCAGGATTCATTTGTCTTTCATTATTGTTCATAATCATTCAAAGCCAGAACAAAATTGGAGTATTCTTATTTCTCTTTAGTATTGCATAAATGAATAAAGTTTAAACTATTCCCTGAAAAAGTTACACAGTAGCTAAACTAACAAATACCTGGAAGACTTGAAAAAACAAAAACTCAAAAGCCTGTAACTGATCTAGATGGAAAGGCAATGATAAGGAGCACCCCATGCAATGCTGCTTAAATTCTCTAGTTAGAAGCTGCTCCCATGAAATCTAATACTGCACTCAGTCAATTTGCTTATGTTGCGCTGTACTTTTAGGTACATCAGTTCTCTCTTTAATTCCTTAGTTTTTGGGAATGTTACAGTTCACAGTAAGTTCACTGGTATCCATATTAAGGGTCTCCCTCCTTTGGCAGGGCTGGCTTCCATCTTGCTTCATTTAGAGACCTCTTTTAAAAGTTGAACAGCAGAAGGAGGGACAGGAAGGGAATTAAAAGGAAAGGAAAGGACAAATGGTGCTGGAAAAACTGGCTTTCCACATGCCGAAGGTTAAAACTAGACCCGTATCTTTCCCCATGCACTAAGCTAAAATCAAAGTGGATCAAAGATCTAAACATTAAAACAGAAACACTAAATCTATTGGAAGATGGAATAGGTCAAACTCTTGAAGACATAGGTGTAGGCAAAGACTTTATGAACAAATCCCCAGTTGCCTAGGAAATAGCACAAAGAATCAACAACTGGGACCTAATCTTGTTAAAAAAAGCTTTTGCACAGCAAAAGAAACCACCAACAAAGTGAAGAGACAACCCACAGAGTGGGAAAAAATTTTTGCCAGCTATTCCTCTGACAAAGGACTAACATCTCGAATATATAAAGAACTCAAAAAAATCAGACCCCCCAAATTTAAAGACCCAATCCAAAAGTGGGCAGCAGGAATGAATAGACACTTCTCAGATGAAGAAGTAGAAACAGAAGATAGACATATGAAAAAATGTTCAACATCACTGGTCATTCGAGAGATGCAAATCAAAACAACCCTGAGATTTCACCTCACTCCAGAAAGAATGGCTATTATCAACAAATCAGCCAATAACAAATGCTGGAGGGGCTGTGGAGAAAAAGGAACCCTTCTCCACTGTTGGTGGGAATGTAGACTGGTACAACTGCTATGGAAATCAGTGTGGAGATTCCTCAGGGAACTAGGACTAGAGATTCCATTTGACCCAGCTATTCCACTTCTTGGTATCATCCCAAAAGAATTAAAATCATTATACCGCAGGGATATATGCACACCCATGTTTATAGCAGCACAGTTTGTAATAGCTAAATTGTGGAAGCAGCCCAAATGCCCATCAACAGCAGAATGGATTAAGAAAATGTGGCATTTTTATACAATGGAGTACTACTCTGCCATAAAGAATGATAAGCTTGAGATATTCCTAGGTAAATGGATGCATCTTGAGAACATACTCTTAAGTGTAATAAATCGGACACACATGTTTAAATACCACATAGTTTCTCTGGTGTGAGAAACTGAAGCGTAAATAAAGACTAAAATGTATTATGTTGGGAAAGGGAAGAAAATGGCCAAATGGGAAAGGGAACAAGGGAGGGGGAAAGGAACAGAGGGACAAGAGAAATAAGAAATGGAAGGAAAAAATGGAAACAAAGGTTTTGTAAATAGGGAGGGAGGAGGGGGTGAGGGGAGGGGAATGGGAAAAAAAGAAGCAACAAGGTATATCATGTACAGGTACAAATCCCCAATGATGAATGTTATCAATATGTTTATTGAAAATGTACCATTAAAATAAAAATTAAAAAATAATAAAAGGAAAGGGAAAAAGAAGGAAATGGAAAGGAGAGAAAGGAAAGGAAAGGGAAAATAGAAAAGGAATAAAAAAAAGAAATGAAAAGCAGCAGAGAGGAGAGGTAGAAGGAAGGAACATTTTTTACAATTTAGAGTTATTTAAATTTTAGAATCAAAGGGGAAGATAAGAAGAGGAAGGGGGATAAGAGAAGTGGAAGGGGAAAAAGGAAGGAAGGAGGGAGGGAGGAAGGAAGGAAGGAAGGAAGGAAGGAAATGAGACAACCAGGAACCAGTAATTAAGGAAGCCAAGAAATGAGGAAGAAGGAGAAGAAGGGAGAGAAAGAAAATAAAAATAAAATGAAAAGAAGAGAACTGGGGAAAAAGGAGAAAAGAAAATCAGAAATAAAGTAGAAAGAAACTTATCAGGAACTTACGGAGGAATCTGAAAGCCACTTCATAGTCTTACTGCTAAAATATGAGTGCAGTCTTTGTTGATATATGATGTTCTTAACTAAATTCAAAGTTTCTTCGCCATCACTCTTGGGTTTATTTTCCTTTTTTCAACATGCATGATGAGAAGGCCCAGGAGGCTTTTAGTCAGACCTTGGCTTCCAGCATTTCGAAAGAAAGTTGTGCAGGAGGACTTTGCCTTTGAGGTTTGACGAAGAAATGCTGCACAGCCTTGGTGGAGGTCTGTCAGGAGCATTTTGCTGACTCCACGTGGGTCTTCTGTGTACTAGCCTAACTTGGAATCCTGCAGGGCCTCATGCAACCCCGCCTGCAGCTTCTCCGTGGCAGCCACGTCTTCTATGTGCATGGGGTCTGAGTTAGATCTATCGCTTTAAGGGTGACAAATTCTTCCTTCTCCAGCTTCATGTTCTTGGATTTCCTTACCAGCTGCAGGATAGCATTATTTAGGCCAAGAAGGCCTGCTAATTTTGACTGGTCTTCATCCATTAGAAAATGGTCTGCATAGACAAGTTCGTTCTCAAACGAAAGAGATCAGTAGATGACATCAAGGATCAAAATTTCCATCTAAGCACTCTGCAGAGGGCTCATCTGGTTAGCCAGACAGCATTAAGAAGCCTGGAATGTGGTTTACTCATCCAATGACAATGACCAACTCTCAGTGAGCCAAGTCACACAGTGCAGTGAGTGCTTTGATGTCACTGTCAGGGACAGTAGTGCCAAGTGTGGCACAGATCTTATCTGGTTCAGCCACCATCAAATGTAAGACAATCTTGTTATAGGACTTTTTGACCACTGAGCCCGCTGAGGCTTCATCAGTGGGCCGCTCTGTGATTCTGTTCTGTGCCTGTACTTCTACCCACCTCCACACACGCTGTCAAGACACACCCCTTCCTTTAGCATGCCCACTTTCAGACATTTCTTGAAGTGGCACGTCTGGCAAGATTTACAGCTGTGCTTTGTGATTTTTCACTCACTCGTGACCAGGCAGCTATTTTCTGTTACCCACAGGCTGGCATAATGCACTGTGATCAGCACATGCTCGAGGGTAGCTGTGGGGAAGTAAGAGGTCTTGGAGGCATGGCCAGGTGGGAGGGTGGCGCCTGCATGTGTGCAAGACATGATGGGAGAGTATTGTGCCTTTTGAAATACATCAGATGGATTGACTTAGTATTTTAAAAAGTTTCCCCCCTTAGTCATTGCTTTACAGCACAGATCTGCAACTTAACAGTGTGTGATATGGTGTTCTTAGTACTTGCCTGAAGAACTATGAGGTATGCAGAAGAAATATGAGCGATGGTATAGGAAGATGGATGCTTACAAAATGATATATATCCTCTTTCAAGATATGAGGGTGGAGGTCTTTCTCATTAAGAATCTAGGTGTGAGGTAGGAGTGAGGAGAACATTTAACAACATGGGAAGCAGTCAGAGGAATCCTCTTATTTCTGGTTTGCATATGATGAATGCTAACCAGTTAAGGCTCTTGAGTTTAATAAAACTCCTGGAAAAAGACTTATGAAGACTCATATTTTGGCAAGCACGTGGGGAAATTTGAATACTGTGCACTGTAGGAGGCAATGTGAAAATGTGTGACCATTATGAGAAAACAGTATAGTGGTTCATGAAAAAATTAAAAATAGAATCACCATTTGATCTAGCACTGCCACCTTTATTGTACCCAAAAGAACTGAAAGCAAGAACTCAAATAGATTTTATACACCCTTGTTCATACTAATACTATTCATAGTATGCCATGTCTTAGTTATTTTCCTCATAGCCAGGCAAAATATCCAACACCCACAGGCTAAAAGAGGAAAGGTTTATTTTAACTCACACTTTTAGGGCTTTCAGTCCATTGCTGGCTTGCTGCAAGGCAGGACAGCATGGCAGAAAGGCATGGAGGAGGAGAAATAGTCTATGGCAGAGCAGGCAGAAAGAACAGTATTTCTCCTGTTTTCTTTTTTATTCCATGCAGGTTACAAGCCTACTGGTTTGTGCCACTCACACCCAGGGTGGGTCTTCTATTTTCAGTAAATCCATTCAGCCACACCCAGAACTGTTCTAATCCAGCGAATAGAGTGAGCCTGTTATTACACAGCCGTAATCCATATTCACACATGCCAGATCCAGCCACCTCTGGAAAGTCCCACCTATGGGTGCCTGAGTCTTTAGGGAATATCTACATACAAGCCACAACAGCCCAAAAGAGCAGTTGACTAAGCCATCTACTAATGGATGAATAGACAAATTCAATGTGGTATATGCATACAATGAAATATTATTCAGTCTTCAAAAGGAAGAAAATCTGTTACATGTTACAACGTGAATGACTCTTGACAACATTATGCTATATGAAATAAGCCAGACACAAAAGGACAAATGTAGTATGATTCTACCTATATTAGATACTGAGGACAGTTAAATTCATTGGCAGTTATAATAGAATGTAGTTCTCAAGGGCTCAGTAGTGAGAGGAGTACAATTATTGTTTCATCATATGGAGATCCAGTTTTGCAAGATGAAGAGAGTTGTGCAGTTGGATGATGGTAATGATTGCACAATGATATGAATGCATTTAGCACCTCTAAACAGTATACGTACAAATAGTTACAATGATAAATTTTACATGTGTTTTTATTGCAATTTAAAAATTTTTAGAACAGTTGCTCATATTAGTTTTCCCATTGCTGGCAAAAAAAAAAATATCTGATACCCACAATTTAAAGGAAGAGAGCTTTGTTTTGGCTCATGGTTTTCAGGGATTCATTTCAAACTTGACTTGCTCCAACGCAGAAATATCATTGTGGAAGTGTGTGGTAGAGCAAAGCTGCTCATTTCATTGGGCCCAGGAAACAGAGCAGAGGAACCGTGCCAGTGGAAGAGACCAGGGAACATATATAGTACCCAAAGCTAAGCCTCCATGACCCACCAGACACACCCGGAAATGTGCTTTGCTAATCAATCAAGTTGACAACCCAGTTTAACTGTCACACCATAAATACATAGATTAATTTTTAAACTTAATTCTATTTTCTTCATATATAGACTCTTTCTTATGCCAATAACACAAGATATTGCCTAATATAGCTTTATGAATTTCATGATAGACAAACATGAACAAATTTGTCCTTCACTTAAAAAAATTATTTTGGCTAACCCCAGAGAAAACACTTGACCTATCACTCTGAGGAGTAATCATAATAAGACTTTTAGACACATATCTCAGTAAAGAATATTCCAAGGTATTGGGGACTTCTGGGAAGATGGTGGAGTGGAGAGAAGCAGAGTAAGAGCCTCTCTGAGATTTGTTGTTCAGACACTGTAATATAGCAATTTGGGGAAGAGAAGAAGGAGGGATACGTATTCTCAGGACCCAGCAGGGATCTGAAGCAGGAGCTGAAGCCCACGGGGAAAGCGAAAGGAGAGACTAGTCCAGAAAAAGAAGGTGACAGATGGACAGTGCTTTTTCCCAGAGCTCCAGCTCACAGCCCTGGCTCACAGCCTCGGCTTTTGGCCTGGGTCACAGACCTGGCTCATGGACCCAGCTCACAGCCCCGGCTCACAGCTTTGGCTCACAGCCTCGGCTTGTGGCCCCGGCTCACGGCCCCAGTTCACAGTCCCAACTTGCGGCCCCAGCTCTCAGCATGAATGATGCAGTTTGAGCCTGTAGATGCATGGCGACTACTGGAGACCCCAGAGAGCTCTATGGAAAGGCACATAAATGGAGCAAAGCAGTGCACATGGCAGACTGCAGCAGCTGGAGATTTACCTGAGTCATCTGATCTCAGACGGCTCACAGGAGAGGGCGGCGATCAGCTGATTGCCATCTTGGAAAGGGGCCGAGTTTAGAACTCAGAAAAGCTGCTAGAGGCTTTTGGTGCTGGGACAAGGTAGGGCAAGGTGGAGCAGAGTTCAAACTCAAATTAGCAGGAGGGAAAGGAGTCAAGTACAAATGAGCAAGGACCTGAGTCCAAGCCGGTGGGAAACACACAGTGTGTCTGCAGCTGAACTAATTGGGTTCCAATCCCACAGCCAGTGATCAGGCTGAACTTCAATGGAATGGGTGAAGCCATGCTATTGAACCCTGCTAAGAACACCCACCACCCTGCCATAAATCTACTGCTGGGAATAATCAACAAGGACCTGGGTCTGTCTACTCTGTCTACCAGTGACAGCAGAGACACGCCTGA
>PVJO010011691.1:0-58657 GCA_004026905.1 Hystrix cristata
ATATTTTGATTTTTAACTGAAAGTATTAAATGAGATGGAAAGCACAGTCAACCCTCTTGTATTGGTGGGTTCTGCATTTGTGCATCCAACCAGTGCCATACACTGGAAAAATGTATCTATACCTAACTGGTACAAACTGTTTTTCTTTCATTGTTCCCTAAACAATATAGTATAACAAGCTATTTATGCAGCATTTATGGGAGGTGTTATAAGTAGAGATGATTTTATATATACAGAAGGATATGTATAGTTTGTATGAAAATACTACGCCATTTCATACAAGGGACTGGAGGATCTACAGATTTTAGTAGCCACAGAACAATCCCTTGCAGATACTGAGAGGTACTCATCTATACCTACACATCGGCCTCTCAGGACTACGGTGAGGTAGCTATCAGTTAGGCAAAAGCCATTCCTCCTCTCTTACTTCGTATTTTAACACAGGCCCAGCGAGCCAGTGGGCACCATTTTCTGATGTAAGATGCTTCTGCAGAAGAAATAAGCTTGATCGCTCTGGCCTCATATTTTTGTTCGTTTGCTTTCATGTTCATTAAGTACTAACTGAAATTTCAGTGAATGCTCTATACCATTATGGGCCCCAACAGCACCATTCCCTTTCTGCTTGTAGCCGAATATGAGGTCGATCCATTCATGAAGGTGCTCTGATACGTAACTGCTTTCCAGTGCATCCTTGCTCTTCTGGAGAAAGTCCTCAGGACCTAAAAGATGCGATTCTATCATAACGCCATGCATTTTATTTTCTCGTTTGTCTATCAAAATGCAGACAAAGCTTCTAGGATAGGCAAAAGATACATATTTTTTAATGAGGTATTTCTCCCCCCATAATATGAAATGTTCCTAGCATTTAGGTGTCTCAAATACATGTTAATTTTTTTGCATCATAGTCTCTGAATACTTCTGGTCTGGAATAGACTGATACGGCCTCATTTAGATAGAGAATAATATTGTTACTTTAAAAAAAAAATCCAAGCAACGAAATAATGCTACTGAAACTGTACTACACGGTAAAGAATGTATAGAACCAGATACCTGTGAGATGGTACTCACTTGAGGCCCACGAGGGGAGCTCAACATCATCAACCATCTGCCCTCCTTGTCTCTTTCCCAAATCCAACTTCAGATTATTGACTAAAAAGCTGACATCATCACCATAGAATTCTGGAATTAACTGAAAGTTTTAGGGGGGAAAAAAAAAAAGCAACATTTTAAAAAGCAGTTAAAAATGGCTAGCTCCACAGATCATTAGCTTTATCAGTTGCTTACTTCTTTAAAATCTGTTGCACCATCCAAACAGTTTTTCCAGGTCTCTGCAATACTAAATGGGAAAGAAGAAAGTCACGTTAACCCTCAACGCCACGGACAGCAGCAGCACTTCCCGTGCACCCACCCACGTACTGCCTACTGCTCTGCGATCTTCCCCGTATCAACTCATTTTCTCACTCACTCACAGTTCACAGCATCCATGTGAGTGAGTATCTTTAGTGAGAGATGACGGGGTGCAGGGAGTTGACACAACTCTCTTAGGCTCACAGAGGGCAAGAGTGTGGAGTCCAAGCCCAAATCACTAGACACTGCAGACACGGCCTTGTCTAAGGTGCCCAAATACTGACAGATTAGCACACCTCTTGTAATAGCTCATTTAGCAGGAGTGTAGAGCTCAGAAATAGTTCAGGAAGACACAGACCAAAAGATTAACAACTATTATCATCCTAGTGTGGTGAGATACCAAATGACTTTTATTTCCTTCCTTTATATTTTGATTTTTTTTTGGCAAGGAAATAGTACATACACATGTGTACACACATACACACAGCTAAATACTTTCAGGGAGTTATAATCAATTCACAGCAGAATTATTAAGAATAATATGATGTTGGAAACCATCTAAATGAGAAGTAGAAAAAATAGTTGAAATAAATTATGGTGTGTGTTAGAATGTGATACGGTAGTTTTTAAAAATCACTGTTTTGAAGAATACCTAACAGTATGGGTAAAACTTCAAGATCTAATATCAGCCCACAAAAGTAGGAGAAAAGTCTATATTTAAAATATGTTCTCACATTTATACATGTACAAACATATGTATATCTTTTAAAAGCCCAAAAGGAACAGCTATAACAATAAGTATATTTCTTTACATTTCTGTTTCTATCTAGTTTTAAAACAAACATCATGAGCATATATAATCATTAAAACTTCTGAGTGAGGCACTTATGTCAAACCTGTTGAACATTCTGTCCGCATTGTCGAATCTTCCATTCTGTAGGCACAGCATGTACTCTGGTGCTGAGAGGGGAAAGAATTAAGAGTGAATCACAGCACATCATTTGAGATTCGCATGAAACAAAATGTAACTGAGGGTAACTCTTAAATGTCTTACCAATCCTAACAAGGTAAAAGAGCACGTAACCTGGGGAAGAGTAGTGACTTCCATACATGAATTTTGGCTCAGGCATTTCCTGGTAGCGAGTCTGTAACACAGGAAAGACCAGTGCTGAGTGCCAGAGATAAGGCAGAAAGCAACGCAAGAAGTAAAGGCCTAAAAGAGATGCTAGGAAGAGTACTAGGAAAAGTAGAAGAGGCGGAGGACCTCTGTGAACAGAACTCCTGTGACAAGTACTTTGGTTTTCTTGACTTAGTAGAAACAACGCTGGGGCTGGATGACATGGAATGAATTTTGCATATCTCATGTGATTTACCACAGAATACCACCATGAAAATATCCAATAAACCTTAAACAGGTTGCCCTTCTACTGCCTGAATTGTACCTCATAATGCAAACGGTGAGCAGCTACATTCATGGTGGGGAAAGTGAGAAAAACACAGTATGCAGGGTTACAAATTCACTCCTGGTGCATTCTCCTAAGCCTGACAGAAAGGAGTTTCAGCTCCTATGAAAACATAGTCTGTAGGATCATGATTTTCCTAGAAACCTTGAATCTCCTGGGGATGGTGGTGCACCCTTGTAATCTCAGCACTCAAAAGGCTGAGGCAGAAGGATCACTGAGTTCGAGGCCACCCTAGGCTACACAGTGAGTTCAAGACCAGCCTGGACTACACAGCGAGATCCTGTCTCAAAAAAGACAAAAAACAGAAAACAAAAAACAATGAAACCTTGAATCCTGTGTCCACATACCAACAGTCTCTCCAGCCGTTCCTTGTTCAGGGCTCCCACTGGCTTACTAAGGTCCCTGAAGGTTCCGGGATTTGACAGATCTGTAAACATAAGTAAATGACTTCAGCTTATACTCTCATCCTACTGAACCAATTCAAATTTACATATTTCTGTAAACTAGTTTTTAAAATTGAGATAAATCCATGAGAAATAGAGCTGCAAAATGTTAGCAATATCTGCATAGTAGTATCCTTAATTTGACAATGCCTTAAATACTGATATTTTGCAAAAAAGATTTCTGATTAACATTAAAAACTATATTCAGGGGCTGGGGATTTAGCTCAGTGGTTATAGTGCTTGCCTTGGAAGCACAAGGTCCTGAGTTCGATCCCCGGCACCAAAAAAAAAAAAACAAAAAAAAAACAAAACCCCAAAACCCCCCCAAAAACCCAAAAACTATATTCAAAGTATAGCAAAAAATCAAATAAATTGTTTAAGCCATTGTTCTTCTACCAACGTTTACTTTCTGTGTTGAAATTACGGTATTATGCTATGATAATAGCATAATTTGAGAGCCAGGGGTCTGAACATTATTAGAGAAATAAATCCTCATAGTCTCAGGTCATGCTATCTCTGTCAATCATAGAGGTTAAGGAAACTATCAAAAGCAAACTAATTGTTCACAAATATAAATTGACAATATTGCTGGGTATACTGGCACACACTGTAATCCTAGCTCCTAAGGAGGCTGAGGCTAATGAAGTACAAGGTCAAGGCCAGGTAGGTCAACTTAGATAGGCCCTGTATAAGGAAAGCAAAGAGGAAAGGAAAGCAAAGAGGAAAGAAAGGAAGAAAGAAAGGGCTGGGGAGTTAACTAAGTGGTAGAGTACCACTGGTTCAATCCTCAGGATTACAAAAAATAAAAAAAATTTTAAATTACAGTATTTTTATTTTAAAAAGTTGAGGGAACAACAGAAGATCTAAGTTAAAATGGTTCTCAGTAATATAATCATGGGTGATCTTTACTTCTTTCACTAAATGTTCTATAATAATTCTTTTGGTAATCACAATTTTTAATGTAAGTTTTAAACAATACTGTAAAGTGAGTCACATTTTCAGTGAGAAATTTGAGTATTTCCAAACTTGGTGCTTTTAGATAACACCACCAGACTGGAGGCAGATGTTTTCTATGTGTGTACACAAAAGGTACAGTGGAGAAAACATTTATAAGACATTTAAATGATTTATACATAATATTTGTCTAGTGTCTGGGAGTGGAAACCAGCAATCTTTAATAATGAAATTGAAATGAGTTTTAATCTTGTCACAATTCTAAAACAGAATTTATTTTTTAGATGACCACTTCCAACTCGGCTCTCCCAGAATGTGCACACAACAGCTACCTAAGTCCGGGCTGTGATAGTCACTGATTATCCACGGGAACACCGGGTACTGGGAGAGGTCGTTGCAGCTGCGGTCGGCCAGGTTGTTGAGGTGGAGCAGATACTGGTAGTTGGAAAGGTGGCCTCGCTGCCACTGCAGCATGTAGCTCTCGGCGGTGTGCTCTGCAACGTGGTGCTCTGCAGGGAGAGAGGCCACCAGTCCGTCACTGCGCCCCGCGAATGGCTGACTAACTGTTACTTAGGATGTAAAAACTAGATACTTGAAATACGGATCTTCCCACGGACTTTTGAAAAATACACTTTAAGAGAAAGTAAAGTTGCCTGTTGAGTTTTCACAAAGCAGTTGCTCTGCTAAGCATAAATATCTCTACAATGCAGGAGGGGAAATTATTAAATATACTGAACTATTATCCTACCCACAGAGTATGATATAACCTAAACAAATATAAAAGTATGGAGCAAAGTTGAAAATATTACATGGCAATAGATAATATTTATACAATAAATAACAAAGAAGCCTTCTAAGTGTGCTGAGTTTTAATGCACTTTTATGGGCATTTGTGAAAATGTATTTCCCCCGATTTTATTAAATCGGAGCAAAATAATATTTTAATTCTTTTAGGTCTGGAAGAGGTGTGCTACTACTAATTTGTCAATGGTAACATAGTATTTATTCATGTGAGGACTAAGGAAAAGAAAACAAACTTCAAAAAAAGGTACTTGACAGGAGGACCAGTCGTCAGGCCAGAGGCCCAGAGAGCCACATTCTCTCTGGAAAAGCGGAATCGCAGATGACACACACAACTGAGAACTTCTTTCACAGAGTGCAGAACACACCAACTGTCCTTCTAGAGTTTCTTTTCCAGAAAATTATGCTTTTAACTTCTAATTGGAAGAATCAAGCAACTTAACCCATATGTTAATTTGTTATGTATTTCCTATGTAATCTTACCCAGTGTCTTTTCTCATCAGTTATTAGGAAAGGGCTTCAAAATTCAAAAAACACTTTCCTTCCTCAAGGTGTTACCACTCGCGGAACACCTCGGAAAAATCTTAGGGATAAACCTACAGGGAACTAACAGCATGAGAGAGCTTCAGATCATGGCAAGGTTTTGACTTGAGATTTTAGGACTCAAGTCCTGGGTTTAATTATAAACCCAGTTAAACAGAGGGACAAGAGAAATAAGAAATGGAAGGAAAAAATGGAAACAAAGCTTTCATAAATAGGGAGGGAGGAGGGGTGACGGGAGGGGAATGGGAAAAAAAGAAGCAACAAGGTATATCATGTACAGGTACAAATCCCCAATGATGAATGTTATCAATATGTACATCTAAAATGTACCATTAAAATAAAAAAAAACTATAAACCTAGTTAAACAGAATATATTCCTTACTTGAAGTAAACTATTACTCCTTGAGGGAAATTTTCATTTCTAAGGGGAGATGTACTTCACTATGTATCACCTAAATCATTTCATTATACACTAGCAGAGCAAACAAAATTAAGATGGTATTAATAAAACCTCAACATCTATTTATAAAATGCATTCCACTCTAGTCATCTAGCAACTCTGTGAATGAGAATAATTTAACTTAGTCATGTAACTTAATAAAAAAGTTTATGCTTGATAAAAAAAGTAAAGGTGTTCTCGCCAACAAAGATGGAAAAACTTACATTTTCCATGAGAGATTATGGAATCATGAGTAACGAAAAGTGAATCACAGTCTGAAGGTGTTGTACCGAGCACACAAGGCTCACAGGGCCCTTTCTCATGGCTTTCTGGCTTTGTGATCAAGACCACAACCAATGATCACAAATGGGCGACTGGGTAACTCACTGCCTCGCAGGAAGAAAGGCAGTCCTGGCCTTCATAAACTAACATAAGCCATAACTGAATATGAGAATAGCGGGTGGGTTCTTTATAATCCACTCGAGTTTGGAGGTCACTAAAGTAGTAAAAAAAATTGAAGTACCTTTATCAAGAATTTTTAAAATACAATTTAAATGAACTATTACCAAAAGAAATTTATATTTCCCTTAGCTTTAAGATATTATCTTGGCAACTATAGTTACTGATGAGAAGAAATAAGTAGAACTATAAAGAAGCGATTCTAGGTATAGTATTTTTCTTCTCTTATTTGCTATTCCAGCTCCCTAAGAGTTGAGCCACCTAGAACAGACATAACGATAAGCAGCAAACCTAGGTATGTGGCAATATAAAAGTAGATGTCGTCTCTATCTTGAGGTTCATAGAACTTTAGATAGATGTCGGAACACAGATCGTCTTCTGTGCAAAATACTTCCAAGCCCTGTAAATTCAGAAAGAATAAAACAGCATCACGTTCATCTTGCAAACCCGTATATCATTACGGAATGTCCAGGTTAACATCTGTATTCTTGATTTTTAGTATTTTATTCTTATATTCCATGTATACTTTGATTTAGAGACATGAAAATATTTTTTTCCCTATGTGTGTGGGTCCATTGTGTTTATAAACTTCCTGAGAATAAGACACGCATTTTGAGTAAACCACAAAATCCTCTTCGGTATCAAATGTTTTCATTAATAATAGCTTTCATTAATTTACTATTTTGAAACTCAAAATTAGTTGATCCATGCCTTCATCTCTTTTTCAAACACAAATGTTTATCTTCTTTTATAAATTATATACACCTAGCAAATTTATAACTGAATGAGCCATTCAATTAATAAGCTATGATTATTATAAAGACAACTATGAATTTTGAGAATACTGTGCTGAAAAGGCTAATTTAGGATAAGAATTGACAAAGAAAAGATGAAAGCCCAGAGTTGTCCTGCTCAAATTCAAGCTTTCATCATTTCCTATCTAGGGCACTTAGGAAGTTACAAGAGTCCTAGAGTCTCATTTCCTTTATCTGTAAAATATGAGATCATCTACTTCCTGGGGCTGTTATGGAAAATAAGATACTATACAGTACACGAAATTCCTAGTACATAGAAGGCACACAAACAGTGCTAATTTCTTTTTTTTTTTTTTGACTGCTCCTCTATACCCCAATTTTTTGTAGTATCTCTAGAGTTAAGATTCTACAATCCTTGTAAAGCCATCAGTTATTGATTAGTCTTCAAAGGAGAAAAAACTGAATTTATACTGATGTCAAATTAAAACCCCTTGGAATACAGCTTCTGTAGAGATGGGTTCCTAAGGTAAGACAAATGTTAAGTATGGGCATATACTCGTACTGGGAAATGGTGGGAAGAACCACTCCTATGATTTAAATAGTTATTTCTCTTACTAAGCTCAAAGGTTTAATTAATACAAGTTAACTGTGACTACACTTCAGTTCCACTGAACAGGTGATTTCATAACATCTTCACGGCTGCAGTGACCAGGTGGCGGCAAGGAGCCCTGGATTGTCCCGCACACATTACTCTCACCTAAGGCCAGAAACTGACAATTTAGAAGTGGGAAACTCAAAGGCATGCTGGCCCTTTTGTTCTCTGAATTAAGACTGGTTTAGTAACAGAACCTCTTCTCTAGAGAAAAGTTATTCCTTTATCAATTTCTAGCTTATCCAAAAGAAAGAGCAGCAAGAATTGGTGTCCATTTGCTTATAATACAACATATTTGCACTTTTTCCAGACATTTGTAAGTCAATAAAACGCCAGCTAAATTGAAGAACTGGGATTTCACTTGGACTCACCAAAGGCATGAGGCCGTGCCTCCTTTTGTAAATGCGGCGCACGTCTTGGAGTGTAATCTGGACCACGGGTTTCTTTAAAAAGTAGAAATTCTCCTTTAGTATTGGGAAGGGTAAATAAATGACCAACTCTTGCCTTTCTACTGTGTTACAAATGAACGACTGGAAAGAAAAATTTTGGAGGAAGATATGCTGGCTTTCCACCCTGCTCTGCCATTTTCATTAGCTTCATGACGCTGGCCATGTCACTTACTGTTACTTGGCACCCTCAGATTACAACACGATCATTTATCTTTCTGGTTATTACAAATTATTACCATATATGACAGGGCCTCTAAACTGTTGTTTTCTTAATAAAGAAAATAATTTTCTTCCTTCTCTAGAATTTTAAAGCGCGAGTAAGAGAGAAACAAGGTTAGACGTGTACCGTAATTGGCTAAAAGGCAGTGTTTCCACATAATAGAAAATGCTTTGCAGACCCCAAGTAAGGCCAAGGATCCTAGCACAGAAATTTGAAAAGGGATAAATGCTCATACTACGATCTAGAAGCTGTGGCACATACTCATTTTTCTCTAAGTTTTTGACTCAAGCAACAGTAACAGTAACAGCAGTAGCCCAGCTAATTTATCACACCACTAGAGACCGCCATTCCAGCCACGTGCACTGTCCCCTGGAGAACTCAGCAAGGGTGCGCCGCCACCTAGTGGCCATAATTGTTTTAGCATCATACTGGACTCAAACTGCACTAAGTGTTTTAGTAGCATGTAATGACAGGCTGGTGAATTTGCAGGGTATGGCTTTTGACTGCAGAAAACATTCCCGATTCTTTATGCTGCACCACCAAATGGCCCAGATGTACTGCCAGAGAGGGTTATGATTTCTGTTCTTTCAATGAGCTACTCCAAAGGGACCAGTTCTAGATAAGCACCAATTTTTACAAGCTTTAAGGCAGAAATCTGAAATCATCCTTATTTTCTAGGCTAATGTCCTTGTGAAAGAGAAGACAGTTTCCAAAACCATAGAAGGAGCTCTATGAAATCAGAAGGCTGCATCTCTACATGTGACTTCCATGCTAGCTGAAAGAAAGGCCAATACCGAGTGCTTCTTCAAGAAAGATTAAAAAGAAAAAATTAAAAAAAAAGATTCATACCTATTGTGTTCATAATTAAGGAGAAACAAGAAGTACCATCCTACGTGTTCAGATAAAAAAAAATACAGGAAACATGTATTTCTTATTCACAGTAACACAGTTCCTTGGTTTCTTCTAAAAATGCTTCCTAGTAGTAAGGTATAAATCTCCGTGGACTCCTGACTAAACTCGGGAGGAGAAGGTTTCTTTACACAACACTGAGCGCGCGGGCCCCGGGATGACTGAACATAAACCAGAAGAGCTTAAACTTAGGCGACTGTGCACCAGTATTACACAGACAGCATGTAAAATACACAGGTGCTGATGGGAGGGAAGGGCCAGTGACTCTGACCCTCACCAAAATGAGGTAAATGCAAAGCCAAGCTTAAAGACAAACACAGCTCTGCAACTGAGCCTGTAATCCACATACCGGGTACCCATTGAGAGGCTGAAAATACAGGTTGGTGTCCGTGATGCACACGTGTCCAGGATTTGTCACCAGGGGCGTCACCATTTCTGCTTTGCATTCCATATGTGGCTTTTCAGAAACACTTTGGAATCTGAAAATGTTTTTCAGTAAACAAAATAAAAAACTGATCTACTTTCTAGGTTTAACCACAGTTTGGCTGTGTGTGATATCTACCTAAATAAGTACATTTAATACAAGAAAAGCAGTACTATAAATTGGCTGCTTAAATAAATTGACACTCTTAAATGGCAAAATGAAAATGTAATTTCTAAAAAAGAAGAGATTATGTATCACAGAAGCAAAGGTTGACAAAGAAATGACATAAAACACCCTTTAGTTGAACTCTTACTCTTGCCAAATTTCCTTGAAACTATTCTTACATTAATATAATTTTCTATTTTTGGGTCACTAACACCTCTTTTTATAGACATATAAACCATTCTGGCACATTATTTTGCATTATTCTTTATCAGGCTACAACTACATACTTAGAATTACTTGAATTTCAGTTCTAAAGCACATTGTCTTTTAAATGTATTGAGGTAAAACCAGTCAAAAGATGACCTCTGTACTATCCACTCCTGAAATATTTAATCAACAAAGTCCATTATTCTGCTTTACTAATTTTAAGATTGTGGAAAACAACCAAATTGTTAATATTTTAAGGAAAATACAAGCAGATAACTGGGTTCAAAACAAATCTGGAGTTGAGGAGCAGCCCGGTGACAGCATGTGTTAAGCATGGATGAAGCCTGGAGTTCAAGCCCCAGCACCAAAAAGGAACCTCTCGCCAAAACCAACTATATAAACTGAATAATCCCGAGACGTTTTAAAAATCCTCAGAAAAGTGAGGATGCAATGAACTTATGCACAAGAAAGCATAAATGAACTTATGCACAAGAAAGCAAGCAGTGGTTGAGTGGAAGGAGAAGGAATGGCCTATCACAGGACGGGAGTAAGGGCTTTAGGATGAGGCAGATTTTCTGAGAAAGCAAGTCAAAGACAGGTTAGGGAGCCAAGAATGCTCTTTGAGATTCAAAAGTGCTCTCAATTTAGGCAGAAAGCAGAGAAATCTCCCACTATTCAGCAAACTGGTGGTTCATCCCTAAGCACAAAGCTATCTCCAGAATCCCTCAAGGGTTCAGATTCTAAATCCTGTTGAAGAGAGAGTCTTGATGGCTCCTTCAATAAAGTGACCTAAGCTCAACCATAGCTGCAACAAGACCTTCACCACCCAATTACAGATCCAAAGCACAGGGCCCCCAGTACAAGCAGCCTGACTAGGCAAGGGGTGGCCGTGACACTCTGGAGGGAAATAGTTTAGGCTGTACAGTCCTTTTAAAAATAAACTGTTGAGCATGCAATATTACAAGACACAACAAACAAAAAATATGATCTATGCCCAATAGAGAAAAGATTCAAAAGAAGATGACTTAAGTGTTGAATGCACCAGGAGACTTTATGACAACTATGATAAATGTGCTCAAGGAATTAGAACAAAAGATGTACAACAAAATGTGAAAAGTCAGGAAATTTCAGCAAAGAAACAGAAATTATGAAAAAGAACCAGAAGGAAATATATGGTATCAGAAATGAAGTAAATAAGTATAATAACAAACTTGAGGTAGATGATGGGTCTAATAAAGTTGAAAACAGACCAATAAAAGTGTTCTTAATTAAGAGAAAAAGGAATGAAAATCAAAATAGTATTTCTGAGCTCTGAAAGAAAATATATACTAACAGAAGTATAACAAGTTATAGAAGAAAAAAAGGAAATAGAAAAAATACTGAAGAAGAGAATAGCTGAGAACTGATGAAAGACTTTCATTCATAGATTAATATTTCTCTGAAACCCTGTGAGACATAATAAAAAGTATGTATTTGATCCTGTTTCCAGTTGCTGACATTGAACTCCTAAAACCCTCCTAATTTGCCGAACAAGGGGGTTTGCTGGGTATATACTGTATTCTAATGTTTGGTCTTTGGCCCCAGTTCCTAGCACAGAACTCCTAATTCCCCAAGTGACAGGAGTATCCTCCGTTCTAATGAGGAGACTCTGGTTGGGTTCTGGATGTGGGCTGGTCATTAGGGAGACCAACCCATTTTTAGAAGCTTGGAACTTTCCGTCTTATCCCTGATCCTCAAAGCAGAGGAGAGAAGCTAGAGATTGAGTTAATAATCTATCATGCCTACAAAATGAAGCCTCCATAAAAATCCATCAAACTCTAAGGTTCAGAGAGTTCCTGGGTTGGTGAACACATTTGTGTGCCCAGAGGGTGGCAAACATCAACTGCAGGGGACAGAAAAGAGCGCCTGTCTTTGGGACTCTCCCAGACTTCACGCAAAGTGTCACTCCGTGACTGTTCGTCTGCATCCTTTATCATATCCCTTATTAATATAATAAACATGTGGTTCCCTGAGTGTGTGAGCCAGTCCACCAATGACAGAACCCAAGGAGGGGTTTGTGGGAACCTCTGATTTCTGGCCAGTTGGTTAGAAGCATGGGTAGCCAGCCAGCTAGATTTTGTGACTGGTACCTAATGTGGGGACAGTCTTGTGGGACTGGTTTGTTCTATCTCCAGGCAGACAGTGTCAGAATTCAACTGTAGAACACCCAGCTGGAGTCAATCGCTTGTGGAGGGAAAATCCCACATGTTTGATCTCAGAAGTGTTCTGCATTGAGAGTAAATAGATAAAAAAAAAAAAACAGTTTATGTTTGCCTCTTATATTCCCTGAAACTGCCAAGCAGAATAAGCACAAATAAAACTACAGCTTCCTTATAGGTTACAACAGTATAAATATATGACTTTGCACAAAAATCAATGGAATAGAAGAATCTTGTAAGTGTTAAAAATCTGGTCAACCTAAAATTCTACATCCAAAAAGACACCTCTTCAAAAATGAAGATGAAATGAAAGTATTTTCAGACAGACAAAGCCAAGAGAATGTATATGTGCTGCCAAAGCAAGCACAAAGCCGAGAATGAATCTCTTAACAGATATGCACTATAAGAAATGCTACAGAAAGTTCTGACTGGAGAGAAATGATACCAGATATGCAGAAAGAAAAAGCTCTAGAAAAGATAAAATTTAAACATGCCACTAAACAGAAAAGATTTTTTAGTATTTCTAGCTTATATACAAATATATATGTATCTTAATACTTTAGAAATCTATTGACTTTTTAAACCATAAAAACACTGAATCGTGGGGTTTATGGTTTGTACAGAAATCACGTACAAGATGCCAAGATATCAATGAATAAGAGAGGCTAAGTGGAAATACTCTATTGTAAAACAGGGTAATATATTATTTGAAGATACACTCTGGCATAAGGTGCATATTGTAATCTCCAGAGTGACCACTAAAAATGAGAGAAACACAAAATAAACAGAGTAGATAAAATGGAGAACTGAAAAAGAGTAGATTTACCCAAAATAAAACAAGGGGGAACAAAGAACAAACAAGATGATAAGAAACAAATATTATGACAGTGGGCTTACTACCAACTATACCTATAATTATGTAATCATGAATTAATCAAAATTCCAAGTAAAAGCAGAAATTGTCAGAATGCCAATGCATTAAAAAAGCAAGATTTATAAACACAGGTTAAATGTAAAAGGACAGAAAAAGATGCAATCATAATACATCAGAAAATTAAAGTAGACTTTAAGGCAAAGAATAACACAGCTAGAGACATTTCATGATGATGAAAGGATCAATCATCAAGAAGAGATTACATATTTAAATGTACATGAACCTCATTTACGGAGTACAAATTAACAGTCATAAAGGGGAAAAAATCCCACAATTTTAACATTCTCCTCTCAAGAACTGATATAACAACATTTAATAAAGTACATATAATCTCAACAGTCACCAACCAAGTGGAATTAAATGACATTTGTAGGACACTATATTCAACAATTGTGGCACACACACTTTCCTCGAGGGCACATGAAATGTTCACCAGGACAGACCATTTGCTGGGGCATAAAACAAATCTCGACAAATTGCAAAAGACTGAAATCATACAGCATATATTCTCTGACCAGATGATATTAATAATCCGCAACAATGAGATCTATAAAATCTCCAAATGTGGAGTTAACATACTTCTAATAACCTATGAGTCACAGAAAGAATGGCAAAGAAAAGTACAAAATATTTTTACGTGAATGATAATGAAAACAAATCAAAATTTGTGGGATGCAGCTGAAGCAGGGCTTAGAGGTAAATTTTATAAGTGTAAGTGCTTCTACTATAAAAGGTATAAAATCAGCAATCTAGGCTTTGTTCTTAAGATGCTAAAAGAAAGGTTACTCTGTTCCTCATAAGCCCAAGAAAGGAAATCACAAAAGTAGAAATCAGCATTAATAAAATAAAAAGAAGTCAACATTAAAGAAATCTATGAAAATAGCAATGAAATAAAAAGTTATTTGAAAAGTTAATGTAATTCACAAGCCGCTAGCAATACTGATAAATAAAAAAAGAGAAAAAACACAAAGCATCAATAAAAGGAATGAAAGGTCATTACTACAGAGCCTGCTGCATTAAAAGGACATTAAAGGCCAGGTATGGTGGTGGCCCATGCTTGTAACCCTAGCCCTCAGGGAGGCTGAGGCAGAAGGATGGCAAGTTGGAGCCCAGTCTGGGCAACTTAGCAAATTAGTGAGACCCCCCCCTGCCCATCTCAAAATAAAAAAAAAGGATGAGGACATAGTTCAGTGTGAAGACCCTTGGTTCAATCCCCAGTACTGCCAAAAAAGAGAAAGAAGAAAACAGAAAAGGAAAAAGAAATGAAATCCATACCAATAAATCTGGCAACTCAGATGAAATGAGCAATTTTTTGAAATATACAACTTAACCAAAGGAAATACAGTAAAACGCAAACTACAAAGTCCTATGTCTAGTTTACAAATAATCACCAAAACCCTTCAGACCTAGAACTTTAAGAAATTCTACTAAAAATGTAGGAAAGAAGTAACACCAATCCTCCCAAACTTTTTCTGAAAACAGAGGATAAGGGAACCCTCCAAACTCATTTTATGAGGTCAGCAGAAACTTGTTCCAAAACCTGACAAATATCATACATTGCAAGAGAATGACAAAGCAATAGCCCTCATGAGCACAGATACAAAAACACTTCACAACGTGTTAGCAAAGCAAATACAGCACCATATAAAGAGGAAAATATATCATGATTTCAGATTTATCTCATAAATGGTTTAAAATTAAAATTTAAATATACTTCACAATATTAACAGAATAAAGAAAGAAAAATAGGACCATGTGCATGAATGCAGAAAAAATATTTGATGAAATACTGTACATATTGTTGAAACAATCTTGGCAAACCAGAAGCTTTCAGAGCATTTCTGATAAACCTAAACTACTATCATTCTTTAATAATGAAACATTAAAGCATTTTTCTATAAGATCAATAATAAGCCAAGGGTAAAATCTGTTCCCACCACATCTATTAATAAAACAGTACAATGACAGAGGAAATAGAAAATAAGAGCCACAGAGATGCCTGTGAAACCATCATTCACAGATTAAATGATTACATTCATGAAAACGTAAAACTCTAAAACTAATCAGCAAACCTGGAAAAGTCGCAAGACAAAGTCAATATAAAAAAAATTTACTTTATTTGTACATACAAATGTACAAATAAAGTAACAAATAACTGGGAAATAAATTTTCCATATCATCGAACAAATATCTAGGAATATCAACAAAGGACCATAAGTAGGACCATACAGACTGACCATAAAAAGGGGGAAAGCGGGTGAGGCGTAAAAGAGAACTCTGTAATGTTCTTCTGTATTTGCTTTAAATCTAAAATCATTCCAAAATAAAGAAGGCATTTTAGGGTACAAAATGGGGAAATCTGACTATGGAGCTATATATCAGATAATATTATGAAGTTACTGCCAACTGAATGTGACAATGGTATCAAGAAACACAGAGTTGAGGGTGTAGCTCAGTGGTAATGCGCTTGCTTACAATGCACGAGGCTAAGGGCTCACTCCCCAGTACCCCCCCAAAAAAATACATGTGTGTGTGTGTGTGTGTGTGTGTGTGTGTATATATATATATATATGTATGTATAGACTATATTTTAATGGAAATACGCTGATATTCTAAAGTACTTATGGGGTAATATCATGATGTCTTGTAATTTAGTTTCAGATGGTTCAAAAATTTCTACATATACTTATTTGGATACACACATGTATCATATACAAATATTTATACACACACACACACACACACACACACATAAATACCCCCCAAATCCACAACTGTTTAGGTCCCTTATATAAAATGGTGTAAAATTGCTTTACTCATCACATCCTCCTGTATACTTTAAATCATCTACAGATCATATATAGTACCAAATAAAATAAAAAGGCTATAAAAATACTTGTTATATATTGCATCATTTAGGGAATAATATGAAGGAAAAAAAGCCTGTACATATCCAGTATAAAAGCATTTTTCTAATCTTTTTAACCCACAGTTGGTTGAATCCCGAGATGTGGAACTCACAGGTATGGAGACCAACTGTATACACATACACACACCAACATACACAAAATGTACCCACACTTATAGACAGACAAAACACACGCACACACACACACAGCAACCATATGAATAAACCCAGTACTATGTAAGACTTAAAGCAAATTTGGCAATTACAGAATATTTGTGTTCACTATATTATTCTTTCAACTTGTGAGGATCTGAAAATTATCAAAATTAAAAGAATATATTCCTTCAATAAAAATCACTTTCTCAGAAATATGACAAAAGCCTATCCTAGCAAAGTTTACCTTCTTTCTTCTAGAAGAAATACACAATAATGGAATATTTCATTTCATACTGCAAAAATGTCTTCCTTAAATTCCTCAGCCTAGCATTTCAGAGACTGGATCCATTAAGACTTTCACAGTGAACCACTTTTTAAATGAGTGCCATTGCTGATGCCCAGAACTGAAGTTTAAATGGCTACTTAGAAAAATGACACACTTCAAGTAGGTCAGAGGAAGGTGATTTTTCTTAATATTATTCCTTTTCCTTTCCAAAATGGAAACTATTCTTCCCTTGGCAATTCAATTACCTTACATATCCTGTCACCACAAAAATGGAAAGAAAATTAATGTGATATAGTGAAACAGAAAAAGAATCAAATGAACACAAAAATCCACATCATTAGCCACACGGATTTACTGGCAAGTTCATTAACAAGTTAAAATGCAGAGTTAGAGTAAGGGTCAGGATGACTCTGATTTACAAATCAGAGTCAAAGATAGAAAATAAAATAGAATATAACAGTATTCTCATTTATAAATATAAGCTTCTAGCAAAAGCCTGACACATAATAATCCATAACTGAATCAATCCATTCCACCAATACTTTCTACTTTGTCTTAATCATGAATGATTACAAATGCAAAAATCTAAATTAAAAGTGCCAGTGAACAGGGACTATAAATAATTCATAGGTAAGATTTTGCACTTATAAGGAACCTAAATATATTAAAGTTAATGGAATTGATCACAGAGTTTGTTAATGGAAACAAGATGAGTACACAAAAATCTTTGCATTCCATGTATTAACAATAAACAAAATATTTAATAATATCATTTGTAATACTATCAAAAATATGAAGCACTTGAAATATATCTAATGTAAGTCAGGAAAGATGTTTATAGGCAAACCATAAGGAAGATCTAAATAAATGGAGAGAAAACTATGATTTACTGCAGTCCCAAGTAAAAGCCCAACGGGCTTTCTTTCATGGAAACTGACAAGCTATCAATTAATACAGAAGAAAGACCAAGAATAGTGAATATGTAAGTTATAAAAGGAAAATAAGATGTGGGTCCCTGCACTACCAGGCATTAATTTTCATGAAGCTACAGGAATTAATACAACAGTATGAGAGATGAAGATAGAGACAAGTAGCCCGATTCTTCGTGAGAAAATCTACTTAAGGCAAGAAACAACTAACAGCAAGATAATATAAAAGTGTACTGTATACTTAATAAAGACAAGAAAATCAATGAAAAAACCATTAGAACGGTAAGAGCCTATGTACTCCCTTGCTCCCTCTGGGGCATGATAGGAAAATACTCTTCTCAATGTGAAGGACCTAGAAAGACGTTTTAGAACGACAGCTAAACTGAAATCAGAAAGTGACAGTGAGCCAAGCGCAGAGAGGAGTGTGAGTGTTCTCTGCAGGAGGGATCAGGAACAAAGGCTCAGAGGTAAGAGGAACTGGGCCCGACAGGAGTAAGGCAAACAGCTAGAGTGCAGAACTTAGGACAGCAATCAGCCACTCGACGCAGTGAACAAGAGCCGGCGGCACACAGGAGGGTGTGCCCATCGGAAGGTGTCCAGACTTATCTCAAGGCAGTCGGAGTCTTGAAGAACTTTAAACAGGCAAGCCACGTGGTTAAATGGGTTCTTTAGAAAGACCATATTTTAAAAGGACATTAGGTCCAGATGGGGAAGAGGAATGGAGGAGGGAAGACTAGAGAAGGGCAATGGGCTAAGAGCTGGGTGGAGGTGACAGTGGCCTGCACAGGGCCAGGCAGTGAAAAGACAAATGCACGGGGAGCACAGATCCTGGACAGCATCGGTCAACAGACATTGGCGGCTGACTGATGCCAGCACGGAGCTGAACCACGGAAGTCCCCAAGATCTTCCCTATATCGAGACCGATACACTACCTTAGACAAGCAGGTCGGGCGGGAGACAACAATGACAGTATCAGTTCTGGACACGCTGAATGAGGCCTACAGATGAAGATGTCCACTGCCCTTGTCATCCAGAAACAAATCAATAAAAAGCTCACCTGTTTTTGTCAAACGATGTCCTAGCCAAACGTGACTGCAAGATAGCTGTTATCTAGGAGAACGGAGCCATTTAAAATAGTGGATGTTAGGTATTATAAATAAAATATCAATACAAGTTAATTCACAGTCAAAGATTCAAGCTATCAGGAACACTCACCATGGCAGTCTGGTCACCAAGTTTGTTGAGGCAGGATGCTCTGTGAAGCTACGATATCATAAATACACATTATTAGCTTCTCTCTCAAAGAATACCAAGTTTTTCTTTAGAAACAATGAAAACTATCAATTATTATGCCACTTGAAATAGTCAAGATTACTTCTGATTTACCTATGACTTCTCCCTAACAGTTTTCAAATTCTACATATTCAAGAACATTAGACAGATATTCAGAAAAGAGATTTATTGGTTTGGTAACATGAAATAATGAAATCCTTTTCAAAACCATCTCTGAGTTCTCCTTGTGGTGAGTGCTTTTTAAGTCACTGGCTTACCTGAAGCAATGTCTCCACCACATCTTCTACCTTCCCTGAAACATCCAATTCAAAGACATATTCCATTTTGCCCTAACAAAAAAGGAGAAGACATCAAAACAACAGAAGAGAAGCAGCACAACTACTCTGTTGCTTTAGCATCTCGTGAGCAGCACCTCTGAAATTGTGCATGTTTCTCCCAGTGTGCCCGCTGGAACGAGAGCTCTGGAGAAGAGGACCTACAGGATTCACTGCTATTTTATTTATTCACTGCCTTCCGCTAACTTTGGGCTTAGTAGGCTCTTTTTGTTCCAATTCCTTGAGGTATGGAGTTAGGATTTTTATTTGGGGATCTCCTTTTAAGATGTACACATTTATCTTTCTTTTGAGACAGGGTCTCATTATGTAGTTCAGGCTGGCCTTGAACTCGCAGCAATCCTCCTGCCTCAGCCTCCTGGAGTGCTGGAATTGCAGGTATGCCCCACCATGCCCAGCTCACATTTATCTTTTTAAACTTCCAATTTATTGCAGCTTTACTCCCATAAATCACTGTAGTTTTGTTTTCAATTGTCTTAAGATATTTTCAAATTTCTCTTTTGGTTTCTTTGATTCGCTGGCTGTTTGAGAAAGTGTGCATTGCCACATATCGGAATTTTCCAGTTTTGTGCAATTTTCTAGTTTCATTTCATTGTGGCTGGAAAACATATATAATTTCAATTTTCTTAAATTTGTTAAGATTTGTTTTGTGACTGTTATGGTTTGTGTCTAGATGTCCCCCCAAAGCCTCACGTGGCGAGAGGCAGGTGGATCTAGAGTGTGTGATTACTAGATTAGTCCACTGATTGGTTTGGCAGGTTCTGCTGGGATCAAGGATGTGACGCTAGATTAAGGGTATTAGGATTAAGGGCGGGAGTAGTGTCCACCCTAAAGACAGGTAGCCTGGATAAGATATAAATTACAGGAAGAAGCTGGTCAGTCCCCTTGCTTGCATCCCCTGCTTACCTTGCTGCCTTCTGCCTGTCTGCCAGACCCAGCTGACTGTGCACTGCAACCTCTACAAACTATGAGCTAATAAACCTTTCTTCCCCTAACTTTGGGTGCCGGGTATTTTGTCCCAGCAACGAGAGAAAAGTAACTAGCACATGACCTAACGTGATCTGTCCTGAGACTGCCCCGTGAGGTTGAAAAGAAGGTACATTCTGCTGCTATTGAGTGGGAAGTTCTGCATGTGCCCGTCAGACCAACTTGGTCTAACTGTCATTCCAGTTTTGTTTCCTCACTGATGTTCTATCTGGATGTTCTGCCCATTGTTGAAAGTCGGTTACTAAAATCCTCTATTGTTGGGTCGATGTTCATTTCTTCCTTTTATGACGTCAGTGTTTCTTTTCTTTTTTTTTTTTTTTTTTTTTTTTTTTTTTTTTTTTTTGGTGCTGGGGATCGAACTCAGGGCCTTCTGCTTGCAAGGCAAGCACTCTAACCACCGAGCTAAATCCCCAGCCCCAGTCATGTCAGGGTTTGCTTCGTTCGAGTACATTTTCATGCTCTAAGGTTAGGTAAAATACTATAATGGTTAATTTTGTGTGTCAACTTGACTGGGCCACAGGATGTCACAATATTTGGTCAAATGTCATTCTGAAAGTATCTGTGAGGGTGTTTCTGAATGAGATGAACAGCAGAATCAGCAGACTGTATAAAACGGACTGCCCTCCCAGTGTGGGGGGCCCCGCTCAGCTGACAGCCTGAGTAGAATAAAAAGCTATGCAGAAAAAAAAATCTTCCTCTGTCTGTCTTCAAACTGAGATATCGGCCTTCTCTAGCTTTCAGACTCAGACTGGATCTTACACTATTGCCTTTCCAGGGGCTGCACTTCTCAGCCTCTATAGTCATGAGTCAATTCCTAATAATAATCTCCTTCTCTTGTACGTGTACACCACATACATATGCATTGTTTCTCTGGAGAACCCTAATACATACATTTATAATTGTGCAGCTTATACTTCAGGTGGGTCTTGGGAGGGTCTCTAAGACAGTCAGCACCTCAGGGAGTGAGTCTCAATTTAGGGGGGCTGTTCACTATCCAAGGGCTTCTGTCAATGTGTGGAGGTGCTGTTGCAATAGGGAAGCAGTACACAGGAGGCATTCAGTAGGTGAGAGGCTGACAGAAGGGACAGCCCACATGGGGAAGAACTGCTCTGCCCCAAATGCCAACAGCACCTCCTGAGAATAACTAAGCCTTAGTATTTCTATTTCCTGAGTGATCAGTGCATGCAAGCGTCCCTCTTTATGAACCCAGGACCACTATACATGTAGTGTATCCAAGAAACTGCAGGCGGCCTGCATTGGAAACTGTGATTCAGCCTGCGCGAGTGTGTCTGCCTGGAAAGCGTGGCTCTTCCTAACCCCCAGAAGTCACTCTGAGGAGCATTAGCCCTGTCCCTGTGTTCTGGGAAAACTCTCTTCAGCAGGAGTTTTCTCTTTACCACACAGTAAGTGGAAGCATAAAGAATTAAAGCGCAGAAGAGTTAAATGAAGTATTATGCTTACTTGAAAAGTCCTGGAGAACTAGACACTATAGTCAAGCTGACTCATAGCTTCTACCCAAGTAAGTACGTGTAAATCAAGTTATCATACAAGGATATTTTATAACCTGTAAGTATTTTTCAAATATTTTTAAAGTTTTCAGTAATATACTGATAAATTACCAGGACTACCCAGTAAATACTCTTATAAATGATGCATATACTGACTTTAATTTCTAATCTAATTGTTAACACTTTTCTCCCCTATTAGGCACATTTATTTTTTAAATAAAAAGCTAACTGAATTCCCCTGGATTAAAGTCTATGGCTCCCTTGGGTAATTTTGTTATAACTCTTTGCTAATAAGCTTTTTTTTTTTTTTTTTTATGGTGCTGGGAATCGAACTCAGGGCCTTGTGCTTGCTAGGCAAACACTCTAACCACTGAGCTAAATCCCCAGCCGCTAATAAGCTTTTAAGTACGCTATTATTATATTTGCTTAAAGATGTTAATACAGTCACAAAATCTTATTGCTCAAAATATAACTATATAAATTGCTGGAAATATATGAAAAACTTTACTTACCCTTTCTATTTTATATGGTGCAACAATATTGTGTTCTTTAATGAAATATACCTGAGAAAGAAAATATTTGTGAAAAATAATCAAAAATTTTCCCTCTAAGGAATAACAATAAATTAAGATATTCTGACTTGAATGTCTGTTTATCTATTTTGGTTTTTTGAGACAGGGTCTTGCTAAGCAGTTCAGGCTGGCCTTGAACTCACTATGTAGCCAAGGTTGGCCTCGAACTTGCAGTGATCCTCCTGCCTCAGTCTCCCGAGTGCTGGGATTACAGGCGTGCACCACCTCACTTGGCTGAATTAAGTGTTTTAAACCATATTACACAATCTCTATTTTGAAAAGTACTTGAATATTAATATGGTTTTAAAGTTCTGAAATTAAAATGAATATTAAAAAGAGAATCATCCAGGCAACAAAATAGCAAGAATTACTGGACCAATGAATATGTAAGATGATTTATGAATGCTACTATCTGTACTAAGTAACCAAGTAGACCGGGGAAGGAAGCTAATCCAAAGGCTGATTTTCTATGAGGTGAATAAACAAAGTCACTGTGGTATGAAATGTACTCATGAACATAAAGTAGTGTCTCTTCCCCGGAGGTGGCAGATGGTATTTTCACCAGGACACCAGGCTTCACATGTGTATTAAAATTCTGTTAAAAAAGCAACACCATGTACCAGAGCGCCAAACTTCCTGCACCTGGACCCTCACCCGGCTCTTTCATCCTGTTTTAATGCAGGGCTGCCGGGCTCTCACAGGCAGCTGCTCCACCCTGTCACAGAGGGTGGGCCCTGTCCACCTGCGAGTCACTCAGTAACTCAGCTCTGTGACTACGCACTGCGTCCTCTCCGGTTTTACAAAGGCCAGAGGTAATCGCCCTGCTGGTCTCGCATCCTCCTCTGGGTATTTCCCCTTTTTTTTCGTGGTGAAACTCTGCAAGATGCCTGTCTGTGTCTTCTCTTGGGCCCCTGACACATTTTCATCCCCCTACACTACCACTAAGGCGCTAAGATCTCCACATCACCAAATCCGACAGCCGACTCTCAACTTTTCCTTGGCCCTCCTCAGAGCATGTGACACAGCTGATGGCTCTCCCTGAAGCATTTTCACTCAGCTTCCAGTACACCTGCTCCTGGCTGTCCTCTTCCCAACTTCTAACGCTAGCGGCTGCACACAAGGCCCTATCCTCAAACCCCTCTGTCCACTCTCAGGCCCTGGCAAATTCTGTCCAGTCCTAAGGCCTTAAAAACTCTGCAAACTTCTACCTGCCCGATTTACCTTTCCAGCCTCAGCCTGCTCTCTGAAACCCCAAGAAACAAATGCATCCCAAAACAGGCTAGGCTTCTCTGGAGATGTGGCTGGCACCTCACGCCTCACCTCTAAACAAGCCTCCGCCTCCCCAGTCCTCCTTATGGCAGTAAGTCACCACTAACCTAGCTGGAGTCTTTCCTGATAGGTTCTTTTTATGTCATGCAACTAACCTATCGGCGCATCTGTTAGAGTTTTCTTCAGAGTATACCCAGACAATGACTAGCTCTCACCTTCCTGGTCCAAACAGCTGGGATTCTGAACACCCTACAAGGGTCTCCTTGCTGCCACTCCTGCCCCTGGAGAGCTCGTCCCCTACCACCCTCCTGCAGATTTACGAATACAGACAAGTCACATTGTGCTCCTTCTCTTTCAGCTCTCCAGCAGCTTTTCACTTTTGCCCTTTATTCTAACACCTTGCCTCTGGGCCCTGCATGACATGTCCCTAACCTGCTCTATCTTGAGCACTCGTCTTCCTGTACCATGCCCACATGAAGTCTTCTCCCTGTCACTCCAAATCCAGAACAGATTGCACATAACTGCATGGCTCACTCCTCCTGCTTCAGAGTCTTGTCAAGTATTACCTTCTCAGGGAGGCATCTCTGACCACTCTGTCTAAAGCAGTACACGAATAATCCTGATCATTTTCTATCCTTTTGTACCGCTATCATTTTCTCCATAGCAGTTATCCCTATCTGACATTGGAGGAGATATTTGTCAACTGCCTTGCCAATTGAAAAACAAAGTTTATGGAGTAGAGGCTTCTGGCATCTTGTTGTTTCCTGTAATTCTTGGGTCTTGAATATTTTTAATTGCATGAGTTAAAATATTTACACGTACATACATTATTATTCTAGCAGCAACAACAAAATAATGGAAGGGAAACTTATAAATCTAAAGCATCAGAACTTATGCTGAAAAAAAAAAGAACTTATGCTGAGAACTTGTGACCCAATATTTAATCAAAAACACATAAAAATGGGCTGGGGATTTAGCTCAGTGGTTAGAGAGCTTGCCTAGCAAGCACAAGTTCAATCCCCAATACCAAAAACAAAACAAAACAAAACAAAAAAACACGAACCACACATAAAAATTGCCCAGCTGTGCATTTGGTGTGGAAACTTAACACTTGAGAGAGTGGCTTGTGCCTAGGCGCCCACTGACATTAGGCTGACTGTGAGTTGGTTTGATTTGAGAGCTCATCTACAAACTATAAAAAGTAGATGGAAAGACTTGGGGCCTTTATTTCTAAGTCCAAAGTTACTAAAATAACGAAAATGGGTAGTTTTTATGATGGAAACGTTACTTCCAACTCAAAAAATACCTCTACTTTCCAAGATATGGGTGTTCTAGAAGAAGAGCATGAAATAGTAAGATCTACACACACAAGCACACAGGGGTGGACCAGAGTCAGTTTGATGTCACTTAGGTGACCTGGCGCTGGCCTCCCACCTTCTGAACAACTAGGAGGCTACAGAAAAAACTGCTGCCCCTTCCTCTCTGGCTGAGATCCGGAGGACAAAACCACAAGCCCGCAGACACACAGTAAGGATCCCACTGGACAGCACAACTTTTTTGAACATTTATTTCTCAACAATTAAACTTTAAAATCACTTACGCATCTATTCCAAGAATCATTTGAGATCTTGACAAATAATTTCATCATGTGAAAAAATCAGACACACACACACACATTCATACAAGTTAGGAAGAAAAAATTTTTTTTAACTAGGTGCTTCTTACCTGACTAAAAGTGAGTGAAATCCCCACACATTTCGTCCTAAAATGCAGATAAAAGTAATCAATTACAGAAAACCTTCTGGGTGAAGTAAAATTAAACAGTTGAAAAATGACATACTTTGCAGGGTTTCTGGCTGCATTTTCTCCATGCTTTCCTATTTTCATACAATCTCTCAAAGGAATCTGGATAAAATCAAGAGAGAATATTAAAAAATAAAAATAAGCAAAGGTAAAATATAAACAAAAATAGGGATGTTTCTGTTCACCTTTATGTGTTTACCTTAATAATGGGCTGGGATATTGCATCTGGTTCAAAAATCACTGATTTTGAACATATTTTTAAGGAGCCTCTGATTTTCCTAGGAATCAAAGTAAAATAGAACAGTCAGAAAAGAATAATCATTTAACATTTAACTAGAAAGTAGGTTACTAAGGCTAATAGCTCAACAACTCAATTAGAAAGAAGGGTATGACAAGATGGAAAAAATAATTTCCTCTTATCTGCATCTACCTAAAGGATAGAAAAATCTGCACATATTATAACTATGGTTTGATTTATTGGGTATTGTACCACACATTCTACTTTTATTACCTTACGTGGTCCTCACAATTACTCTGCAAGGGAAACTGAGGACCAGAAAAGATAATGAATGCTGAATCTACTATGTCTCTGGTAAATTATGTTAAGTTTTTAGTTCTCTGTATGTGGAAGAACTATTCAGAAAGCAATATGAAACTTCTAAAACTGATTAGGCAAAGAAATTTTTTTCTTAAAATTAGGAAAAATTTAAAGCTTGAGTTTAGCATATAAAATACCTTTACCAGTGAGACGGGGGTATGCAGGAGTTCAGGAAAAATCTGTCGTATGATGAGCAATTTTAGAGACTATCTGGCTCCAACTATAATATCAAATAAATCAGTTAGAGACTATCATTTTCATACTTTCTTGGGATATTTATATACCTTCTGTTATGGTTTGTGTCTAGATGTCCCCCCAAAGCCTCATGTGGTAAGAGATGGCTGGATCTAGAGTGTGTGATTACTAAATTGATCCATTGATCGGCTTGGCATGGTTCTGCTGGGATCAAGGATGTGAGACTGAGATTGGGGGAGGGAGTGCGGCCGCCCTGGGGGCAGGTAGCCTAGATAAAAGATACAGGAAGAAGCTAACTAGCTGCTTGTTTGCATTGCTTATTTGCATACATTCCTTGCATTTTCCTCACTTGACTTTGCAGCTGGTCGGCTGCTGGTCTGCCACGCCGCCCTGCCTCGGACCCAGCGGACTATAGACTGAAACCTCTGCAGACTGTGAGCTAATAAACCTTTCTTCCCCTAACTTTGGGTGTCGAGTACTCTGTCCCAACAACGAGAGAAAAGTAACTAAAACACCTTCAATAACTTGTGGAAAGAAATATTCTTGAGCATTCTAGAGGCAGTTGTTAGTTTTTAGCTAATATGCCTCACCTACCTGAAGCTAATTAAAATCTATATACTTTATTAATTAGATAACTTATCAGTGATCAAACCAAGATGACAGTTTATTATGTTCTCAGAATATTGGCTAAGAGACACTGGCATATTACTGTCTTTAAAAAGTCACCCTAATATCAGTTTTCATGTGTACAGTTTGCCTAAAAGTAGCATTTTAAAGATCTCAGGTTCTTTAAAATCACTTCATTGACTCCTGAATTTTTCCTCTAGGTATCCCTTTGGTGTTGTGGTGAACTCTTCCTGTGTTCGTCCCAGGGTTCCACCCTGCCTTAACTGAAGCAACTGCAACCAGCCCTCCATCTCCTGAGGTTCTGTATCCATATATTTCAACCAATCTCAGACCAAAAATATTTATAAACCAATAATTCCAGAGAGTTCCAAAAAGCAACAGTTAAATTTGCCACTTACACCGACTCCACAAAGTTATATGTGGTCACTGTATTAGGCTTCACAAGTGATCAAGAGATGATTTAAAGTATAGAAGATGATATGGGTAGGTTATACCCAAACACTATGCCATTTTGTATAAGGGACTGCAGTGTCTGAGATGTGGGCATCTGTAAGGTGGGCGTGGAAGAAGGCAGGAATAAATCTCCAGTAGATACTGGAGGAAAAGTGTATATATGAATTTATATTACTTTTCTCAAGTCAATGGCGTGCAAGAGAGCAGATTTAATAGAGGGTATTTAAAAATTACAACATTCACACATACAAGCCAAATGCAGGAAGAAGTCAGAACATCTATCTAAGCACTGGAGACCCAAAAGATCCAATCAAAAGCTGGGAGTCCACAGGAATGATCCATGTACATTGTGTCTGTTATGGCTTGTGCCTAAATGTCCTCCCAAAATCTCATGTGGTCATAGATGGGGCTTTTTCAGAGGTGGCTGAATCTTGAGTGTGTGATACCGGGATTAAGAGCATGTAATTACTAAATCAAACCACTGATTGGTTTGGCACCACCCTAATCCTGGCAGCATGGATAAGATATAAGGAACAGAAAGAGGCTTGTAGGCCTCTTGCTTGCCTTGCTGCCTTCTGCCTGTCTGCCATGCCACCCTGCCTTGGATCCAGCCAATTGCAGACTGAAACCTCTACTAACTGTGAGCCAAATAAACCTTTCCTCCCTTAACTTTGAGTGTTGTGTATTTTGTCTCAGCAACAAGGAAAAGTAACTAAGACAGTGTCTGCACTAAAATGTTGAAGAAACCTACACTGGAGCCAGGATACGATGCTCACAGCAGAGATGAAGACCAGAGCTCCACGGAAGCAAACAGCAGCCATCCCCGATGACAGCAAAGCACCGAGCTCGTGCTTCAACAAGAACAGCTGAGTTCACTTCAAGGAAACCAGCCACAACAGAGCTTCTCCTGGGAAACAGCCAGCTGCTAGTTTCTACTCCTGTTCTCCTTTACGCTGTGTGGACAATAATCTTCAGGTGGATCTTCTATACCCAGAACCACACCAACTCAGTTCACCTGGGCATTTCTGCTCATGTTGACCACAGTAAATCCACAATCTACCCCTGGTCAACTTGATAACCAGGCACATTTCTTTAAACCACAGACTCCAGTGGCAGATTTGTAGAGTTAACTTGATCTATTCAGATTTACGTTACAATTTTTGTTGTCTCACTCCCACAGCAGAAACAAATATTCGAAGGAGTCTCAACACTGATTACAAACAGGTGTCCAAAAACTACAACCGTACATGCTTTAAAACGACTCTATTCTGTTTCTCCCTTGTTCTACTCTTAAAAACCAATACATAATTTGTTTACAAAGTGAAATACACCTATACATTGTATCCACATTTTAAAAATATGGCTTCAAATTTTAAAACTCCTTTGATTTCCATTAACTTTAACAACAGAGCACCGCAACACTAAGAGACACCCCAAAGGATCTCCTGTCCCTCGAATACACTTTTCCCTTCTGGTGAAAGGCCTCAGGTCATTTTTCCATTGTCCTACTTCTTCACAACGACATTCTCCTCTGTTCATCCTTGCAATCCACAGTCCTCCTCTGGCCAAATGCTTCAAGTCATTCTACTGGCTCTCTGATCTTGATTTCAAACATAGATCCGGCCAAAAGCCCTCAACAGTAACCATGCTACCATCCCAACACCAAAAGGCACTGAAATTTTTCTGTCACTCAGGCAGTATTGCCAAACTAAAACAAAATGCAGACCAACCTCTGCCAAAGCACACATATACCGCCTGGGATCCAGCAGCCAACGCAGTCTTTCTCAACAGAGGCCTCCCAAGCCTCATCCAAATCAGCAGCGTTTCCATCAGTTACTCTGGCTTTCCACCCACCCTCTGACCAGACTCTCCCGTATAATAAGTTTAGAGTGTTCCAGGGCTGCCTCTGAGGCTGGTCTCTCAACACTTTTCCAAGTTAATTCGAAAGGCTTTTAAGCTACGCGGACAGGCAATCTCACAGCAAGGACCCCACTTCTCCAGTACCAATTTCTGTATTAGTTACTTTTCTAGAGTCAATGGTTTGCAAGACAGCAGATTTAATACAGGACATTTACAAATTACAACGTTTACACACACAAGCCAAATGCAGGAAAAATGCAGAACATCTATCTATGCACTGGAGACCCAAAAGATCCAAGAGCTGAGGGCCCATGGCACTCTCCCATGTACGTCCGTGTCTGCACTAAAAGGCTGAAGAAATCTACACTGGAGCCAGGATACGATGCTCACAGCAGAGATGATGACCAGCGATCCCCCAAAGCAAACAGCAGCCATCCCCAACTACAGCAAGACCCCGAGCTCCTTCTGCGAGGTCAACAGCCAAGTTCACTTCAAGGAAACCAGCTACGACAGAGCTTCTCCTGGGAAACAGCTGGCTGCTATCTTCTGCTCCTGTTCTCCTTTATGCTGTGTCAGCAACAATCCTCAGGTGGCTCTTCTATGCAGCGAACCACAACAACTCAGTTCAGCTGGGCGTTCCTGCTCAAGTTAACTACAAGTCCACCACAGAAGCTCTCTATAAAGTCTACTGCTTGAAAACTTCAAGTATCAAAAAAACCATCGAATTACAAGTGCAGTCTTACAGTCTGAGAAGGTCTGTTCCTTGACCCACCTTCCTGAGTAACACTTCCTATTCTTTCATGGGCAGGAAATATTCACTTAAACTTTCTGTCTTCAGGCTAAGTATAAATGTACTCAATAATGACAAGGTTCATCATGCTGAAAAGTCCTGGTTCAGTTTATAATTCTTCCTTGGAGGGTTTTAGAAATTTTGTATGATTTATTCATGTTAAGTGCATTTACTTTTTTAACACCCACACTTACCCAACAGTAACTTAAAAACACATAAACTTGGGTAGCAGCTACTACTCAGTGGCGAAGCATTCACCTAGCATGTATGAGACCCTGCATTCAATCCCAAGTACTGCTCCCTCCTCAAAAAAAAAAAGAAAAAAAATGAAATGTCTAAACACATCCAGAGAGTTTCAAAATGTCCACTGTACCAACTATCCAGCTACGACAACTGTCGTTCTTACTTCATGGATAAGCCTCCTGGAACCCTGCTGGACCGCTATGGTTTAGATAAGCGTCCCTAAAGGGCCCCTATTTTAAAGGCTTGGTCCCTAGAACAGTACTACTGGCAGGTGGCAGAAGCTCTAAGACACGGGGCGCTGTGAGAGGCCTTCACGTCACTGGGGGTGTGCCCCTGAAGGGGACGGTGGGACACCGGGTCTTCTCTCTCACTTTCACTTGCCAGTCAAGAGGTGAGCAGTTTTGTTCCTGCCATGATGTGTCACCACAGGCTCAAAAGCAACAGGACCAGTCAAGCATAGACGGAAACCTCCAAAACTTGAGCCAAAATAAACCTTACCGCTTTCTGCATTGATATCTCAGGTATTTGTTAAAGTAGAGAAAGCTGAGTAGCACATGGACTACAGACAAAGTTATTGAAAATATGCCCATCATCCATAGATACTTTTAGAATCAGTCGATCACAGGGTGCTGTCTCAATAAATGGCCTATCATTACCTCGCCTAAAAGTCAGGGCTGGAGGTATTCTTCAGTGGCAGAGCACATGCTTGGCCCAGGTTCCATCCCCGGGACCAAAATACTACTATTATTAACAATAATTCCTTAAAGTCATCAAGTATACAGTGTTCTAGTTTTTCTACCTGGTAAATGTTTTCATAGTTTTGCTCCAGTCAAAATCCAAAGTCCACATTACAATTAGTTGGTAGGTCCCTCACATCTCTTAAAATAATTTTCCCATACTATGAATTTTGCTGAAACATCTCTGTGGTATTCCTCTACCCACATACTTCCTTTAAATTATCAGCAAGATTAAAAGACTTGATCAGATTCTGGTTTGATCTTGTGGCAAAAATACAAGGAAATGCACATGTGTTGTCTTCCCATCAGCAGGCACCAGAGGATTCTGGTGATGCCAATCTTGATATATGCATTATAAAATTTTTCAGCAGGTTCTTACCTAATGGTTTTAGCAGTCACTAAAAATGACTATCCAGATTAGAGGTTGGAAAATTCTTTCTGTGAAGAGTCAATTAGTGTCTTTGGTTTTGCTGGCCATGTGGTGTCTATGACAACTATTCCTCTCTGCTGTTGTAGGGGTAAGTCAGTCATATGCAATATGCAAACAAACAGGTGTGGCTATGTTTCCAATAAACTTTTTTTTTTTTAGTTTATTAGTACATGTGCGTAGTACAAAACTGTTTATGTTCCTTGTGGGAAGTTGGCACCTGTACATAACACATCTTAATTCTTTTTTTCATCCCCTTTTCCTCCCCCTTCCCCATCTCTTGACCCCTTTCCTTTTTTTTGGCTATATGTTTATAGTACATAGTGTTTACATTCCGTGTGTGGAGTTGGTGCATGTATATAACACATTTTAATTCCTCATCTCCTTTCCCTCCCCTCCCCTCCTTTCATCTCTCAATCCCCATCTCATTTGAAAAAGATCTGTCTCCCTACTTCCTGTTATCTTTTACTTTGCTCTTTATAATCTGAGTTTGTCATATAAAAGGAACCATGTGCTATTTAAGTTTATGTGTGATTTATTTTACTTAACATTATGATCTCAAAGTGCATCCATTTGATTCTGTTCTTTTTAAAACTTATTTCTTCCTGTAATTGAACAAATGTTTTTTGATTACATATATAGTTTTTAGCGTGTAGTTTACACTTTAACTTGTTTGGAATTTACATGTGACAAATTAATCTAATTTAAGCACTTCATTACCAATAAAACTTTACTGACTAAAACAAATAGCAGGTCGGATTTGGCCAAAGGGCTGTAATGTGCAGACTACTAGTGTAGATCCATTATTTTACTAGGGATTATAATTTTACCATTTCTTTTATATTCATTAGCTAGAATTTGTCAACAAAGAATAACTTTACTTAGCAGCAATTCGATGACCCTGAAGTACAATTTTTACGAGGAAAACAAAAAACTTCAATAACCACTTCTGTACATAGCTTCAAAAGGTAAGACTCAAAGGAACAATCTGTTTTTATTGTAGTAACTAGTAATTAAGAAAACATGGAGAAATCAGATTTTACCTCTAATTCAAAACTGCATTATTTATTCATTTTGAAAGTGCTGATTTCATACGAGTCTTGTGATTTAGGATTATTACTTTATTACACAACAACCCTAATGATTGAGAACAGAGCATCCTGCGTAACTACAGGAGGGATAAAACAACAAAATGGTGAGATAGATCGGAGGCCTTCCAGCAATCTTAGAGGTCTTAGAACAAACATCTTTTGGTTTTAAAAAATATTTGAAGTTATGATAGCAACTTATAAACCCATTCCTCTTCTTACTTTCCTAGTAAGAAGGAAGAGAGATGAACCCTGTATAAGTCTACATTTAATTGTAAAACTGTCAGAGAGGTCTGTTAGTGGGTAAAACTCCAAAAGCTCTTACCTTTCATCATTGCTGCCCCTGCGCTGAACATGACTAGCTGCATGCTGTTCAAAGTAGTATTCCTCTAAGTTAAGCATTAGCAAGGAAAACCTAGATTTGGGAGAGAAAAAAATAAAACACCTTCCTTTACATTGAGTTTTTAGAATGTATAAGCAGGCCAAATATTTAAAATCTTTCATCCCAAAGTGGTTTCCCATTCATTAATTGAAGAAGCACTTATGAATCAAATGACTGCTGTGTGGCAGGAGCTCTTCCCTGTATGTTCTTTCACAAGTGGATGAACGATTCCTTTATAGAAACCCCAATTTCATAAAATTTAACTCTTTCTTGCCTACAAAAGCTTGGTGCTCTCCCACCTATGGAATTTTCTTCATTTGTTTCCCCTGACTGAATATATCAGGCTTTCCAACCCCTTCCTGTCAACATTCTGTCTCATGGTGATTTGAATTCATCTTGCTACTCCTAAAAGACCATGTGCCTCCAGGAGATAGGTCCTTAGATAATCCCTGATCACAACCAAACCAGTGCTTTGTACACAATGGTGTTTTAACAAGTAAAATCAGTAAACCGAATGGAATGAGGTTGGAGTATAATTCCTTAGGTTTTAAGTGCTTTACACTTTTAAAAATAAGGCAGTAAGGCAAAAAAATATTTAGTTATATGGCCACAGAAACAAATATATGGCAAATAAGTGAAAATAAGCATATTATTTGTTTCATGGTAAGGAAACAGATAGCATCTAGAGGTATAGGGAAAAACTCATCAGAAGTATCGGACACGAAGGGTTGGGGATTTAGCTCAAGTGGCAGAGTGCTTGCCTAGCAAGCGCAAGGCCCAAGTTCAATTCTCGCTACACCACCCCCCAAAAGTATAGGACTTGAAATGGATCTTGAAGTTCTGGTGTGTCAGAGGAAGACATTAAATGTGATGGGTTACAGATATACACCTCTTTGGTTTTTGTTTTGTTTGATTTTTGAGACAGGGTTTCATTATGTAGTTGAAGCTGGCCCTGAACTCGTGGCAATCCTCCTGCCTTAGCCTGCCAAGTGCTGGGATTACAGGCATGTGCCACTCCACCAGGTTAAATACTACATGCTTATTTTGCTTCCTTCTGAAATACCACTGATATGTGAATAAAAGTATTTTTAAAATGTTAAAACCCAAAGACCAAAGCAATTTGAACAGACATCAAAGCAAGGAAGAGGTGTAGGCAAATTTGTGGAAGGTGGAAAGCAGATAGAAGGAAAATGCAGAGCTCAGAAATGAGAGTATCAGATGCCTTAGAGAAAGTAGGTACCATTCTGGAGAAAACCAACACAAATCATGGGACTTCTAAAACGTGCAGAAATGGCAGGCATCAGGTACCAAGGGGGCCCTTCAATGTGAAATGATAGCCCAAGATCACCAGCCTCTAACTTCAAAGAACAAGATCACAACAAGCAGGAGGAACATAACTTGAAGGAATAGAGACAATGTAGAGAAAAGAAAAGGTCAAAAGACTGTAATTAATATCCTTACAAAGAAGAAATTATATACATGACAGGAGAAGAGACTCATCATTAGAACAACAAAAAATCTGACCCAGAGTAATGACTCATAAAAAATTAAAATTAATGATAGCAAGAACCATTTTTAACATCCTAATAGGTAGCTTTTATTGACTTGTCCTCCATTTTTGAATCCATGAGCAAGAATTAGTCACAAATTGGGTTCAATACCCAGTACCAAAGAAAAAGAGAAAGAATTAGTCATAGCTTTAACTGCCAGAGCACAATATGAAATGCTTAATATTTAATCTGAATTTCAATATAATCACAAGACTTAGGACTGCTAGGAACAGTCCTCTGATGCATTAGATAATTTCCAGGAAGGTGAAAATCAGGAGATACTCATTAATTGCCTGGCTCCTTATTGTCAGCTTGTATCTGAATGACTGAAAACCCTTTACTTGGGCTGAAACTGTGCAATCCTCCTTTCTTTCTGCTGATCTCCCCACTCTCCTCCTGCTTTCCCTCTGGAGAGGGAAAATAAATATTTTTCAGTAAGATAATGTCATAATTTTATGGCTATGAAGCAGAAGTCACCATCAGTGACAACCAGCTCTTCCAAATATTAAAATATATTCATATTAATGAGAACTAAAGCCATCATTTTGGTAAACAAATTTAATTATAGCCTCATTAATTTATTGGTATATATATTCTGCAAGAAATGTATAACAAAGAGAAGTGACATAAGTCATACAGTTCAGAGTTAATGAATTGAGGAACTGAGTCTTTTTTCTTTTAACTATAGAGTTTAGTTATATCTGCTTTAAACTTTTTTCTATGTCAAAATTATATTGTGGACTTTACTAACTGTATCATATGGAGTAAAAGAGTCTATACCTTAAAAAATTAGAATCGGTTTTGCAATTTTATGGTTTCATCCATTAGTATTATATCAGGCTGTAAATCCCTTCTTTAGGAAACTCTTGGGCCTGACCCTACATATTCCTACTTTAATCCAATCCTTACAAAAGTGTGTGGTCATTCTCTTCAGGATAAATTTACTCAATGAACAAGTCAATTTCACTAAAAAGATGTTATTCTCTCTGTATGTCACCAGAATTTCAAAGTGTATTTATACGCCTAAGTAACAATATTAAAAGAGTTCAACTCCAGGCATCCCTGAGTGATAACTGCATTCACGGCCACTCAAAAATTACTCAACATTCTGTTGATGAGTAGTATTAGATCCAGGAGGCTTTACTAGTCAATCCCGCCTCTAGGTTACAGACGTAAAAAAGGCTTCACTGTTCTAGGAGGAACGTGGGAGGTGCTGTGATGCCCTAGTGATGCGCACAGGGCCGTGGGACAGGGCAGAGCCCACAGGGTAATGCATCTGACATCCGTACTCTGAATACCCTTTGATGAAGCTGGACTATTAGTGTCCCCACCAGACGGTTGGTTTAACCAAACTGGATATTTTTTTTAAAATAGCCTCTGAAAATAGTTTCTGAAATAAGGAAGAAATTAAGAACACTGGGGGCAAACAGGGCAAAATTGCAATCCTCTGACTAGCCCCTGCAACTGGAAATGCCTATCCAGTAATACATCTGACAGTGATCTCTGAAGAGAATTACAGGGCCAGAAATGATGGGACACATTTTCTCACCCAAGGTAAGGGTCAAAGACGGGTAAACAAGAGAAAAATGTAACAAATTTATTTAGTCAAAGTTTTATGTGACACAAGAGCTTTCAGAAATAGAGACACGAAGACCCAGAAAACTATTTTTAAGCTTAGGTTTGATGACAAATGGACAGCTGCGCAGACATGTGATTGGACAAAAGGGTAACTGAGAGGGGAACCTGCCAAGGCCGGGCTGGTCAGATTCTCCAGGTCTCTGTGCAGTGCTCCTCCCTCCTCCTGGGGATGGGCAGGACCCCTCTGGAGTGAGGGTCCTCATGGAAGAGGGAAGAAGGGAAAGCAAACTTCTTAGGTTTTATGGTTTGCTTTGGGGAAGGGGGTTCCACTTTCTATTCTACTCTGAGGAAGAATAATTCTGGTTTTTATGGCTCACTTTGGGGACAAAGAGGCCAAAGAGGGAAGGGCCAGGAAAAAAGGTCAGAGGCCTCGCTGCTAATGCTTTCTGATCACTCTAAAAAACTCCACATGGCAAAGTACCATACTTTGGGGTATCACTTTCTGAGCCCCAACACAGTCACTCAAACAGTACCATTCCAACCAACTACACCAATATTAACTTCACCTTGCTTAATTCTGCGACTAAGACATCACAAAAGCAAACCTTATCCTCTGCCAAAGTTCAGATGATCTAAATCTACTGCATCTTCCTGGCCTACTAGTCAGAATTCTTGGCAATGGAGATTAGAATAATACAACATGACTTCACAGTGAGCTGACACAGGTCAACAATGACAACTTCCTCCTTTGTGGTTATAATCTCATCTAGAGTTAGCACCAAATACATTTATACGCATATGTTCGTTAGCAGCTTTCAAAGTTTCTAGATTACTGAAACACACTCTTGGAGGGTTTTATGTTAGGAAACAAAAGCAGGTTGGTATCCTCTGCATTGTCACACATCTTATGAAAGCTCACCCTGTCACTTTCAGTCTAATGGTCAACGTCATGACCAGAGTACAAAATAAGAGCCACTCTCTGTTATAAATGTATGTTATTCAACCAAACCAGGCCTTAGGCAGCTGCTAAGTACTTCCTCATTTCAAACACAACTTTAAAAGGTTGGTTTGCTTGTTTTAATGCATAGCATTTTTTAAAGCCTCCACTCTCACGAGGTTTTAATCTTTTAAATTATTTGAATGCAATGCTTTTGCTTCATATTTTAAAAATTATTAATTCTGAGGAATTTATTTGCTTGTCTGATCTTCTATAATTCCCCAGAAAACTAATCTGGATTGAGTGTTCTGGATTATATTTCTGACAGTTTCACAAACTTCCCAGGTTAGTATGCTTTCCAGAATGTTCAGTAATAATACATATCTTTCTTTTCCTTGAACCTTTCAATATCTTCTTTCTTAAAAGTCTAGGTCCTGTATATTGGCACTATTCTTAGTCTCCCCAAGCTTCAACAAAAAGTAACCTGATATGACTGCTTTATCTGAGTTTCTTCACTGCTACTTGGTTAATTAATTTCTCTTTAATGTTCAGAATTAAACTGGGCATGGTGGGACATGCCTGTAATCCCAGCACTCCGGAGCCTGAGGCAGGAGGATCACCGGGAGTTCAAGGCTAGCCTGGGCTACATATTGAGTTCAAGGCCAGCCGGGAATGGACACAGCAAGACCCTGTCTCAAAAACAAAACAAAACACAGAATTAAGTAAAACTCCCAAGCTCTGAGCACTAGGCTAAACTGAACCCTCAACAGGGGAAGCAAGGGCTTGTGATTGGAGCTCACTCAGCATTTCAGCATGTATTAGCTCTGTCACTTCCTGTTTTCTGATCTACACCAGGTACACACACCATTGTTTCACCCACTTAGGGGGCCTATAACAAATGAATACAATTATGTTACTCTGTTCCCCTTTCCTTCAGGATCTCTGGGGTTTTTTTCTCTGACCATAAATTCCCCTACAGATGTTTATCTTCTTGATAGTCTGACTCCACTGCCTTTTGTACTAATTAGTCTTTCCCTTTACATAATTCTGTAGCTTGAGTCCTATCCCAAGTAGCTCCTGTGATACCTAAAACACACACTAATCATCTTTTATCATAAAACTTGGTTCATTTATTATCCATGTTCTGGAGACATTTGCATAGAGACACCTGAGTGACCTAAGCGTGTTTATAGTTCCTGTGCCCGTTGCTTCTCATGGCAATGACTGGCCCTTCCTCCACTGCGGAAGCACTTTATCTCATGGCTGCTGCCCTCCAGGAACCAATTTCATATTCCACCTGGCCTTTTCTTGGGGGGTGCTGGTCTATCCTGAGCTGCTCTGCCTATGGGGTAGCCTGCTGTACTTCTTTGCTGTAATAAACTTTTACTTCAAAACTAGCTCATATTCATTTTCCACCTTGCAAGAGACAAGATGCACTACAGGTGACGACAAATACAGATCTAGGGTGGAGCCTGAGAGATAACATGTCTAACAAGCTCCAGGCACGCTCATGCTGCTGGCTCACAGGCTACATTCTGAGTCTGAGGGCTCTAATATCAACATAAACCATCCTCCAACGATTTCAGAATTGCTCTAAACCTCACATACCATTAATACAAGCACTGACCAGTAGCCCACATGCCTCATTTTAAAAATAACACAGTAGGTTGCAGGGGAAAGGGGCTGAATTTAGATCAGAAAACACTAGAGCTAGCCTTAGCACACCTAGGACTTACCTGTTTTACCTTGGTCAAATCACTTTACTGAGGCCTTATATTCAACTACAAAATTGACAGGAGTCTAAATTACCTCAAAGGTCCCTTTTTTAAACCAGTGACTCTACAGATTTATTAAATAAATCTGAGCTTACAGAATCAACAAGAATTTCACTTTAGGCCCTTAGGGCAGTTCAAATGTCAAAAAAAAAAAAAAATCAACCTTACTACATATTCTTAAAATGCTAGAAAAACTACTGAAAAATCTTTTCAAGTGTTTGGCTAAAGTGACAAAAAGTAGAAGAGAATCTTAGAATTGCAAAACAAACATAAATCTAAGTCCAGCAAAGTCAGAAGGCACTGCAGCAATCTTTTTTCCCTAGGGGTTCTGCCTACCCTCTCAAGGAACAGAGAACCTGGATTTACTATGGAAAAATGCACAGGACAAAGCACATTAAATCCCAGGACCTATGAATGGGGTCCCTCTCCCAAGCCCAGGTAGAAATAACTGCAAACTTTCAGAAAAATACACTTTAAATTTAAGCCTGAAAGAGAATAATTCCCAAGGAAAAACTTTCAAGGAGTAAGAGGCCACAATCAAAAAGCATAAAACACATGAGAAAGTACAATTACTGATTAGGAGTCAGGGAAACAACAAACCATTCAGTCAAACCTGAAAAGCTGCATGTATTTTGTACTCTGCATCAGATTATTCCACAGGCATAGTTAAAGACATAAAATCCAGGCAGTTTATAAATTCTTAGCTGTGTGGACTACTAGGAGGCAGGGCCTACTTGGAGGAAGCAGGCCATGGGGGTAGACCTTGCAGCCTATATCTGGTACTTGTCCCCTTCCTCTTAGGTGCTTCCCATGGTCTCTGCTTCCCAAAAGCCATAAGTAGCAGCTTTCTCCTGCCATGTCTTTCCGCCACAATGTTTCTGCCTCAGACCCAGCTGACCATGACCTTAAACCTCCGAAACATGAGCCAAAGTACACCTCTCCTCCTTAAAGACTGAGGGTTTCAAGTACCTTGTCTTAGCAATGGAAAGGTGACTATCACAAATACCCAGGATGCACCATAAGAAAATAAAAGTGATAAATAATATTGAGGCATTATGAAACATAAAACAATGGAGGCAAAGCAATATTCCAACAGGTTTAGCTCCATGTTTTAAATATTTCAGCTTTAAGAAACTAAAACAGGATAGATGAAGAAGAAATCTGTATCTAGATTGCAGAGACCTACAATCCCAGCACTCTGGGAGGCTGAGGCAGGAAGATCACAAGTTTGAACCCAGCCTGGGCAAATTAGCAATTTAGTGAGACCTGATCTTTAAAAAAAATAAAAAAAAAAGACAAGCTAATAAAAGACAGATTACTTACAAAGAACAGTTAGACTTGACTAATATTGGTTTATTGTGAGCTGATCTACCAGAAGAGAAAGAGGCCTCCTGCAAAGCTCCATAGAGCCCTTCTGTGGTTCTGTGTTGAAGGAAGATGATCCTGGTCCACCACATGACTTTGGCCCTAGAGCCCTAATCATGCTGGAGAAATTGCTAGTGTCCCCCAACTCCAACCCGCCAGGCACTAACACTGATGCAGCCAAGCCTGCCCCAAACCTGCAACATCATGCAGACTTTTCCCTCAGTCAAGGCAGCAAGAAGGCGAGAAAAAGCCACAGCCACAAATGCTGAGCTGGACAGAGATCACCAGGGCACCACCACGGCACAGGCCTACAGAATCCTGGCTCCTGGTCATCTGCAGAGCGAAGGCAGCTGTATGGTGCCCCAGAAAGGCACAACATACCTGCTGCCGATCTTTTCCCTGAGTGCCCCAGAGTTACTCCAGCAAGTCTGGGGCACAGTCCTTGACCATCTGCCTTTGTTGTCACAATCTTCAAAATGCTACAAGGGCTGGGGATTTAACTCAAGTGGCAGAGTACTTGCCTGGCAACCACAAGGCCCTGAGTTTGATCCCCAGCACCAAAAACAAAACAAAACAAAACAAAACAAAACACTACAAGAATGCTCCATCTAGCAAAACTGATTTGATTTGCAAAACAAGGGTAAAATACGGAGGATATATTCAGACATACAAAAACAAAGGCAGTTTACTCTCCTCAGACCCCGATCAGAGGAATTTATAAAGGACATTCTTCAGGAAGGAAAAAATTCTGTAAGGAAACTATCACATGCACAGACTCCTGAAATATGCATGTAAAACTACACGATTATTAATTAGGCAATCATAACATGTAATATGTAGATTCGAAATGCAGACGAGAAATACTGGCACATGCCTACAGAGCCTTGATTATACTTGAGAGGCTGAGGTAGGAAGATTCCAAGTTCGAGGCTGCCTGTGGAACTTAGCAAGACCTATCTCATAAAATAAAAAGAGCTGGGATGAGGAATGTACCTTAGTTTTAAGGTCCTGGATTCAATTTCCATGAAGAGGGGCTGGTCGATAACACATTAAGACTTAGGGTGGGAAAATACCTATGTAGGTATTCTAAGGTCCTTTCACTGTTGGAGAGGAAGGTAGTGAGAATGATCTTAGATATGTTAAAATTTCAGAGGTAAGCACAAGAAAAACAGAAATAGAATATATAACTTCCATATCTTCAGGGAAAAATGAAAATGAGCAAGGGGACTTGAATCCAGAAGAAGATAAGGAAAAAAACCCCCACACAAAATAAAACAAAATTACAAAGCAGAAATGAATTCATTTGTGATAATACATAAGAACTAATTTAAGACAAAAATCATCAAAATAAATTATTAAAAAGGCTCAACAATAACCTATTTATAAAAAACATGCCCAAACCTAAGAACAGAGAAAAGTGAAGACTGGAACGTTCTATATAACGCAAATAACCTACAGGAAATCTGATACATTAATATCAGACAAAATATGCAGGAAGAAATCATTTCTAGAAGAGGTCATTATATGTTAACAAACGATTCACTTCACCAAGAAATAACAATTCTAAGCTATGCAAAAAATATAACTTCAAAAATAAACAACAACACTGGGAATGTAGCTCAGCAGTAGAACACTTGAACAGCATGTGCAAGTCTGCGTGTTGGATTCCAGCACCACAAAAAAATAAAAAGCAAATGAATAAATAACAATACGCAACAAAAGATAATTTTCAAAATATATGAGTTGTAAATTTTAAAGCACACTTCTAAATATCTGATGGATGAAGGACAAAATCACAATGGTACTCAGAAGAAACCAAGCACTGAATTCCTTAAGTGGCCATTCCTATTTTATATCACATTTTAAAAGACACATAAGAATGAAAACCAGACAGCAAATGCACCCAAAAGCCCCCTATGGGTAGATTCTGTGTCTGCTCAATAGTAGCCACTTAGGAAGAAGTTAATTTGAGATAGAAAGGAACAAGAGGATAAGCTAGGATGCATTTTGGGTAAAGTCAATGAAAATTCCAAGTTAATCAAAATATTTCCAACCTCTCCCACTGTTTTTTCTTCTTTTTTAACATGAGAAAAATGAACTCCATTTCTTTAAACTAGGCAGATTTCTTGCAATGCATCAGCATTCCTGACTAGTTGAATGCGGATTTTGCAAGATACCTCATTTTTCAATACCTGGAGTATCTCAAAAAGAGATACTGAAACTGGGATGATCTGCCTTAGAAATAAACAACTAAGCAAGAGTATAAGAAATCGCTCTGCCTTCTCAACAAGTGTTTTTAATATAATGAATACAGATCCAACTGACTAAAAAAAGTGTTAACTAAAGAAATCTAATGGAGGCAGGAGGATCACGGTGAGTTCCAGGCCAGTTTGGGCTACACAGTGAGTTCAAGGCCAACCTGAACTACACAGTGAGATCTTGTCTTAAAAAAAAAAAAAAAGAAAGACCTTGGAATCCCTAATGTTTTATTCTGAACTGACAGTTTATAAATCACAATTAAGTAATTTATTCTATGAATGACATTACAGGAATAGAAGTATGACTCTCCCTTAGAACATACCTCAACTGTCTAAATTTCTCTATCATCCGAGAAGAAAATAAGTTGTAGTCTCATCACAACTAGATGTGAATACAAAAAAAATTAAGTTAGTCTGCTGCTAAACCTTAAAATAGAAATAAATAGCAGCAGTTTGTAAAATACCCACATCTGCTAACCCACTGATCACACCTGCCATTTCCAACAATTCTAAGGAGTATATGTCAGTTGTCTTTAAAATTTTTTTATTTGCCTTCGTCAACAACTGCATAGAACATTTTTAATAACCAGTAAACCAATATAGTTCTTGGCATCTATTTGGTGTAGTGGGGGTGCTGGGGATCAAATTCAGGGCCTTGTGCTTGCTAGGCAAGTGCTCTACCATTGACCTAATCCCTGATCCCCATTCTTGTCGTCTAAAGAGATACTGGTGCGCTCAATTTGAATGACCAAGTATCTTTTTGCATTTAATACTGAAAATTACTAAAATTATTGACAAACATTATCAGTGAATTTCACCATTGTACAGTTATGCAAGTTAGAAGCCTACAAGTAGGATGGTCATGACTAGTAAAGAAAGACAGGATGCCCAGTTAAGTTTGAATTTTAGATAAACAACTTATTTATATTAAATTTTTTTAGTATTTATACATGTGTTCCAAATATTACTCATTACTTTTCTGAAATTTGAATTTAACTGGGTGGCCTGTCTTTTATCTAATAATCCTAGTTGGGATTCTTCCTTGATCACCTCTTCAGTACAATATACCACACAGAAAGCTGTAAATTCTACATCCTAAACATCTTGAAGCCATCCACTTTTCTTGGTCTCTTCTTGCCACCATTTTGGTCCAAGCTACCAATACAGCAATCTCCCTAATACTTCCTCTCTTTGCACTTTCACAGAAATACCATTACTCTAAATGCAGCATCATCAACATGAGAAATAAATGTTAACTTCAAGTTTCTCTTTGTCTGGGGTCACGGTAGCTGCAGAAATCTTAATTCCCTAACTCAGCACAAGAGAGCCAATGAGCTCATAATGAAAATGTGGGGCCTCCTGTGGGAAACGTTTGAAACAATCCCTCAAATTTCCCAAGGGAATTAACATTTCTCTTGGGGAATGCCCCAGCCAATGACCTCTATCAATTTTGCTCATTTGTGCTTATTGCTGCAAAGAGATTAAGACAAGAAAAATCTGTGCATAAATGGTCAATCTGGAGCTCCTTAGCACTGTAAAATACTCCTGTTTGAAGACTGCTTGATTTTGGTCCACACCTCATTGCCAGATTCCTGTAATTCAAATCACTATTCTATGGATCACACCCTACCTAGAGGATGCTCAACAGTCCACGGCTGCAAAGCTATGGGCAGAGTATTAAAAAATGTAGGCAGTCAGTAAGTACAACTCAAATAAATATAAAACACACGACACCATGTTTTTTTCTGATTACTGATGTTCTGGAATAGCTGATGCCTCCTGATAGATAAATGTTTTGGTTATAAGAACTCTTATCTCTGGGTGCTGTTGGCCTGTCATATTGTCTGATCAATGGACATTAACAAACCAGCTTATAAATGGAAATACAAGTGCAGGTGCTCTTCCTGACACTGTAGAGCTATATAATCTACAAAAGTAAAAACAAATTACTTCCATCAAAGTAAAAGGCAGAGCTAAAGAAAACAGATTTTTCTATATATCAAAGAACCCACAGAACTGTTGGAAATGAGTGTGTGTGTGTGTGTGTGTGTGTGTGTGTGTGTTACTGTGGATTGAACACAGGGGTGCTCTATCACTGAGCTACAAAAAAGCCAACCCTTTTTTGGTGAGAGACAGAGTCTCATCAAGCTGCCCAGACTGCCCTGAACTTGCCATCCTCCTGCCTCAGCCTTCAGGGCAGCTGAGACTACAGGCACAAATGACTCTTAGGTCAGAGAACAGGATGGCAATTCAAGTCTTTCATAGACTTTTAAATGTTAATGTGGATGCTCATCTACTTAATACAGAGCACTAACAAGTCTTGATGTTGGTACTGAACAAAGAAACACCACTCAACATCTTCACACATAAAACAGACACTACATATAGTCAGACTGTGAGTTGTTTTAGTTACGGCTTAATTATTTCACAAACAACTTTCTGTGAATAAAACCTCATCACATCTCCAAAAAGGGTTTTGGAAGCCATACTCAAGATATGCTTTGTGTCTATCTTCTTTTCTACAAGAGGGAAATGAAAATTCAGACTGAATAGCCAGACCAACACTACAGATTAGAGAGGGACAGGAGTACTTGGATGAAAGGGGTTGAGTCAACACCTACAGGGGTAGATGCCGGAAAAATCACACCAACTTAAAGTCTGCATCTGTATTCCTACTGAGACAACGGATACGCTAGCAGTACGAGACTACTGTAACTTCTCACAACCAAAAGATTATCTGTAAAATGATTTCCTCCACATTCCTTCTGGTACCTGAGTAGGACCACAGACCAGACAATCCCCAAGTTGTTTCTGGCACCAGAAATGCCAAAGTGAGCTTTCTTATAAAAGATTTCCCTTGAGGACAGCATCAGAAACTCCAAATACCACTGCTGTGGGCCCCCTTTGCTTCTGCTCGCTCCTTTGGACACCAAATTCTCACAGGGACACCGGAGGACAAGGACAGTTCCACCGATCGCCCTTTGAAATAAAGCCCTCAAATACTGCTCCCCTTTTGGAGTGGAAGGGGGAGACTTTGTTTTTCTCAGAATAAGGCCTTGCGGGCCGCCCTCCTGCCAGCGCTCCCCAGAGAAGGGAGCTGGGGCCGGTTCGTGTTGGGTGAGAAGAAGCCGGCTGGGGAAAGGCGCAGCGCTGCGGGGCGTCAGCGTGTGCCCCAGAGCAGGCGGGGGCCGGCCGAGGGCGTCTGGGTGTGAGAGAAACCGCGCCGGCTTCTCGCCGTCCCCTTCCGGGAGCGCCGGGCCGCGGGGCCGCGATGCAGGCTGGGCCCGGCTCCGGCGCCTGACCCGGCGGGCTCCGAGCCGAACAGACCGGGCCTCGGCCGGGCCCGCGGCCCGCTTGCTCCTCTCCGCCCCGGCCCGCGCCGGCGCCCCAGTCCCTGCGCCGACCCGGCCTTCCAGCCCGGCCCCCGGTCCGACCGGGTCCCGACTCTGCCCCCGCCACGCTCCGCCCGGCCGCCCTGCTCGGCCCCACGCCGGCTCCTTCCCCGAGTCCTCGGCCTGCGCCCCCGACCGGGGTCCCGCCACGCTCCCGCCCCGCCGCCTTCCTTCCCCCTCGCGGGCGCGCACCTCTCCCTGGAGTAGAGCCGCAGCTGCTGCTCCTGCCGCTTCTTCCGGATGAACGCCATGGAGGGCGGGCGCAGGCACACGGCGCGCCCGCCGCCGCCGAGGCGTCCGGAGCAGCGCGGGGCGGCGGACGCGGGGCCGGCCGGGAGCGCGCGGCTGCGGGCCTGGCTTCCCGAGGGCCCCGGCGTCCCGGCCGCGCTCGGCGCAGCGTCCCGCGTGGGGACTCCGGCGGCGCCGTGACTCAGGCCCGGAGGAGGGGCGCGCGGTGACCTGAGGCGCCGCAGACTCGGGCCGCCCCGGGGACTCCCCGGCCGCCGCGGCCGCGCCGGGCAGCGTCCTTCCGCGCTGACCGAGCATTGCGGCGCTGCGCGGGAACGTCTCGCCCCCGAAAGCCCAAGATCGCCAGCCAGCACCAGTTTCTTGGCTGCGGGGACTTGAAATTACGTTTAGGGTCTTCAATCCTGAATCTCAATTGCTGAGATAAAGTCTCATGACTTTATGTTTTTATAACGTGTTTATTGAGATAGAACTCACATACCAAACAATTTACCTATTTAACGTGTGCCGTTCGGTGATTTTTAGTATGTTGACTGACGTGTGCAACTATCATCACAATTTTAGAGCATTTTCATCACCTTAAACTTATTTAAAAAAAAAGAAAAAAGAAACTTATATCCTTTTGCCATTACTACCCCCAACTGCCCCTCCTCGTACCCCTTCCTTAGCAAACTAAAGGAACTTTCTGTCTCTAGGAATTTGCCTAGTCTGGGCTTTTCAGATAAATGTAGCTACACAAGATATGGTCCTGTGTGTCTGGCTTTTTCTCCTTAGCATAATGCTTTCAAGGTTCATCTGTTCTGTAGTGTGAATAGGTACCTGATTCCTTTTTATTGCTGGAACTTATTCCATCGTATGAATATACTACATTTAGTTTATATATTCATGAACTGAAGGACATGTCAGTTGTTTACACCTTTTGGCTATTAAAAATAATGCTGCTGCAAACATTCAGTTTTGGTATGGATGTACGCTTTCATTTCTGTTGAGTGCAGTTGAAATCTAGGAGTGAAATTGCTCGGTCATATGGTAACTATGCCTCTAAACTTGGAGAAACTGCCGGACTGTTTTCCAAAGTGGCAGCACCACTTAACACACTCCCACTAGTAGTGTAAAGAGGTTCCAATTTCTCCACATCTTTGCCAATACTTGTTTAGTTTGGTTTGGTTTATTTTTTTGAGACGACGCTTTGCTGTGTAACCTAATCCAGCCTTGAACTCGTGATCTCTTCTCAGCCTCCGTAGTGCTGACTAATATTACTGGCGTGGGCCACTGCCAATTCTTGTTATTATCTGACTTTTTATTGGAGCTGTCCTAGCCTGTATGGTGTGTTTTACAGTGTTTATGATTTTTTAGCACACCCTGAGAATGGGACTGTGATTGTTTACCTTAAGGGATTCTTGAATAACAAGCTTCTAAATTGCATGTATGCTAAAACACACCTCATATTGTCTCGTACACACACACACACACACACACACACACAGAGGCTTCAAGACTAATGTTCATCTCAGCTCTGTCTAGTGAGGCAGGACTCTTAGGGGGAGTTGGGCAAACCAAGAATAAAACCTGGGACTGGGTCTTTTGAATTTGATCTTTAGCAGCACAAAATGCAATATAGAATGGACACCCATTAAAAATTTTTGGAATGTGTGAAGGTTTCTAGGTAGCCTGTGACATGGAACATCCTCCATGTCTCCAAGTGCCACACAGAACCTGTAACCAGTAAACAGATACTGGAGACATTAGTTCAATATTCCTGTTGGAGATTGTGATCTTGTGGGGTAGCCAATATACAAATACTTGAGCAGATACATGATGAAATAAGATTTTAAAAATTTGCCAAGAAATACCACATGACAAATATTTATATGAGAACTGCTATAATAGATGCTATGAATTCAGAGGAGAGAAGCTAATTTGGTTGAAATAAAGCAAGAAAGCAAACAAACCCAAGTGTAAGTTTTCTTCTTTTGGTTAAACATTAAAGAAAGATATGATCCCAGTAGGTGGAGAGTGACAAAGAGTCTCTCTCTGACCAAACCGTAGCCGAAGACCCCATGAGCCCTCTTAACTAGGCCTTGACCTTGGCCTGTAAAAACTGTACAAAGCCCAGCACAAATGATTTTGTCCTTGCCTCGGCTAATACTGTTACCAAAAGAATTTACTAGTTTCCAGTCAACATCTTACATAGGCCTCTCGCAGCACTTTCTCAGAAGATTTGCTAAAAAGAGCTTATTTTTATGAATTACTTCTCTTGAGATACTCCTGATGTGTCCCCTACAACTCAGAAGTCTCGCTCCCAAGGACCTGAGAGCCATTCATTTGAAATGTACTTATCAGGAAGTACAGGACTCTGTCTTCCAGTCTCTGTGGGAAGACAGAATCCCAACTTTGATGACTGCCAGTTAGCAGAGACAGTGCCAGTCACATTTACACTGACCGACCCTTTGTGGTTTCTCACTTCTTTGACTCCACTGAGCCTCCAACTGCCCCCTCCCTTCTCCGTTGTCCCTGCAGTATATCCAGGTTTGTACAAATCAAAGCTGAATTCAGTTCACGCAGAGCCCTCTTGGCTTTTGCAGCAGTGTATTAGTGACTAAAAATTGTGCTTACCACTTTAGCTAGTGTCTGCTTTCTTTATCTCTGAGAAGAAGAGGGGCAGAAACATATTCCAAAGATTTTCTTGAACAGTAGCTCAGAAGAAAGATGAAAGATGCTGAAACAGAATTAAAATGAACTTTTAGGGCTGGGGATTTAGCTCAGTAATTAGAGTGCTTGCCTTGTAAGCACAAGGGCCTGAATTCGATCCCCAGCACCACAAAAAAAAAAAAAAAAAAAAGAACTTTCAGAGCTAAGCTATTTCTTCTGCTTCTTCATGCTGAGACAAAATTGCCACCTCCAGCCCTGGCACCAAGAAAGTTTCAACAGAACCAGACTTTGAACATTTCTCTGGGTCCTCTGGCGGGCAAACTTATTTAAAAGAGTGGACTAAATTCTTTATTTCGGCCTCAGGGACCACCAGACTCAACCTGGTGACATCCCTGACACACCATGATGGAGTTCATCTCACATTCGCACAGTATATATTTATTTCACAGCAATATATATCAGGCAGTGAGCTGTGGCCTTCATGCAGGTCATAGTCAAAGTGGATTTGAATAGTGACTCCATCTTACCTTGTATTATTGAAAACTGTGTCTCTATTTAAGTTGGAAACTCCTTGGGAAGAGGAACAATGACTTGGTCTATATATTGACATGGCCACTCAACACATTGTCCTACCCTTAGTAGTCGCCTCATAAATATTTGTTGGATTGAACATCGTATTTTTTAAATTACTGTTTGTGTCTGTTATTATTTTAGGCAGCTAAGTTAGGTAGAGATTAATAGGTAGTCAGGCAGGAACCGGCCTTCAAGGAAGTCAGTGCAAAGGATGAGAACACATTAAAACTGTTGTTCTGAAGAAGGCAAAGCCTCAAGATAAGGTCACAATGGCCAGACTTCCCTAGGAGCTATATACTTCCCTAAAGGATGCATGAAAATTTGAAATTATACTGTAATTGGTACCACCCAATCCATTAAGTCCAGATATACATCAGACACCCAAATGGGTGACCAGAACACCTGGACCCATCCCTTCCCCAAAATGTTCCTGTTTTAGAAGTCATAGATAAGCCAAGGTTAGTGATGTAAGCCATATACCATCACTATGTGCTCCACTTCCCTGTTTGATCTTTATTATCTAAATGGCTATAGTTAAAATCTTAAAGACCGATTATAGTTTGACCCACCATTGTACTCACATTATAATTTTGCTATACAAATTACCCCTGACAAAGGGCCTCAGTGGCAACCCACTTTCAGGAGTGCTCCTGTCTCTCAGGAGATATTGCTCAATAATCTTTCCTAATCTTAACCTCTGTTGTTCCTTGGAATTCATTCTTTGATTTCAGGGTACATGAACTTGGTGCATCTGACATCTAGCTGGTCGGGAGTTACATTTCTCCTATGTCATTATGATACATTGTACTGTAAGTAATAAAGCTCAGCCAATAGTTATAATTGTTTGAACATCTCAGAAGTGTAAGTTTGGCCTTTCTCTTAGTCTTATAGCCTTATGGTCACAAAATCACTGTCCTATCACCATGATTGTACCTAGCTTCTGAGCAGCAATAAGGAGGAAGAGTAGGGTCAGCCTTGTGCATTCCTTTTACTAGAAACACTCCCCAAACACTCCCCAAATTTTCACATGCCTCTCTCTGTTGAATAGCAGTAGCTACTGGGAAAACAAGTCTGTTTCAGCCTCAGTTGTAGAAAGCAGAGAGTTAGAAGGGCATTGGGATGACTCTTGGGCCACTCAGCCAGCACTGTGTGCAGCACTGCTAAAATGAAAACCAGCTAGGAATACGCTTGTGTAGTTCTTAAGGAAGAGAATGCCTGGCACTTACTTTCTTTTTTACATATTCTCCTGTAAACAGTTATCATCTGTTTACTGTTTGCCAGAGAATGTTCTAGTGTTTGAGACACATCCATGAATAAAAATCCCCACCCTTCTGAATTTAAATTCTAATAAGAGCAACAGATTTGAAAAACAAAATACAAAGCATATACATGCACATGTACACACAGACACACACCCACACACACACACACACACACATATACACAATCTCTCAGTCCAGACTGAACTTGAGAGGCTGAGAACCAGGAGAGCCCATGGTATAAGCTCCAGCCTAAATTTGAGCCTGGAGGCAGAAGACCAGTGTTGTAATGACATAGGAGATTAGGGTGTGGCAAAAGCTGGCTGGGGAAGTGGGCATGACCTGTTAACTACAGGGATCTCATCTTATTAAAAAGCTTTGCACAGCAAAAGAAACCACCAACAGAATGAAGAGACAACACACAGAGTGGGAAAAAATTTTGCCAGCTGTTCCTCAGATGAAGGACTAATATCTACAATATATAAAGAACTAAAAAAAAATCAGACCCCCCCAATTTAAAGACTCAATCCAAAAATGAGCAGCTGAAATGAGCAGATGCTTCTCAGATGAAGAAGTAGAAATATTACAGACAACTAAGTTAGGTAGAAATATTATAGACAGTCAGATAGGACTGGGCCCTCAAAGGAGTCAATATACAAGAGAATACACTACAACTATGGCTAGGGACACATCCATTGAAGGTCAGGTCCCAAGATAAGGATGGAATGACCAGAGCTATACCCCTAGCCAAGGGATAAAAAATGAACTGAAGATTACACTCATCCAATCTGATAAAGTCTAGATAGATATCAGTTACTCAGGTGGGCAACCAAGACCTCCAGATTCACCCCATCCTGGAATATCCTTGTTCTTTCCTTGTCCATTTGCTACATGACTAGTTTCCCCATTTGATCAATATTACCTAAGCAAATATATTTGTAGTATTATTGGCTAATCATAGTCCTGACCTATGTTGTACCCACCTTGTGATTTTGTACCCACCTCGTGATTTTTGCTCTATAAAACTTCCCCTGAAACTTGGGCTCGTTGGCAATCCACTCGGGTCCCCTCCTGTCTCTCAGGAGCTATCTTTCTCTCTCAATAAATTCTCCTACTCTTAACCTCCTTTGTTCCTTAGAATTCATCCTTCAATTTTGGGGAACACGAACTCTAGCAGGTTAGGAATTGTATTTTTTCCCCTATATCAGAAACAGCAAACAAATACATGAAACATCACTGGTCATTCGAGAGATACAAATTAAAACAATCCTGAGATTCCATCTCACTCCAGAAAGAATGACTATTATCAAGAAATCAGCCAATAATAAATGCTGGTGGGGCTGTGTTGAACACTTTTTCATATATTTATTTGCCTTTTTTATTTCTTCATCTGAGAAATGTTTATTCATTTCAGATGCCCACTTTTGGAATGCCCAACAACTAAAGAATGGCTAAAGGAGATGTGGTCTTTCTACACAATGGAGTACTACTCTGCCATAAGAAAGGATAAACTCAAGACATTTGTAGGTAAGTGGATGCACCTTGAGAACATACTCTTAAGTGAAATAAATCAGACACTCATGAGTACACATCAAATTGTTTCTCTGATATGAGAAACCATAAGTGTAAATAGGGACAAAGAGGTATAATAGATATTATGTAAAAGAAAGATAATATTCAAAAGAGAAGAGAACTAGAAGGGGAAAAAGAAGGAAGGGAAAAAGAAAAGAAAGGACAAAGGGAAAAATGTAAAAATGTAAATAAACCTTCTGTAAATAGGGAAGGGTGAGGGAGTGGAAGGGAGGGAGGGGGAAGGGGGGAAACCAAGATATATCATGTACAGGTACAAAATAACCATGATAAATGTGATCATTATGTATACTATGTACCAATACATGTTCTTGGTAAAACAGTTAAAAAAAAAATAAATGCTTCTAGAGGCAATTCTGAGGCCCTTAAAAGAAACTGATAAGAATCAGAGAAGTAAAGCTGTAAGATGTCTCATGGGAAGAAAACAAATCGTTGCACTTTGTCTATACATACAAGGGCCCAGTCACCTATACGTAAGAGTTGCTCCTGAACAACCTTTTCTCACAGTACTTAACAGTCTTTCTTGGAAACTATGGCCTCAAAAGGGAGAAAGAAGGAGCAGGAAGAGCAGTCTCAAGTTTCTGACAACAAACTTAAAGTTTGCTTTTCTGTAGTTGCTCTTAGTAGCCTTTTAAAATATTCATACAGTCAGGCATGGCAGAGCTGTAATCCTAGATATGTGGGTGGCCAAAATGGGAGAATCAAAAGTACAAGCCAAGTCTGGGCAACTTGGTGACTGAGAGCTTGTTTCAACATGAAAAATAAAAATAGGTGGGGGACATAGCTCATTAAGAGCCCTGGATATAATTCTCAGTCACACACACACACACACACACACACACACACACACACACACACACAATTATATATAAATAAATTATATGTGTAAAAATTTTATTTATATTAATGTAAAAGTTAATTTTCAATTGGGCTTATTCAGATATACTTTGTATGCAATAAAATCTATCCATTTTAAGTGGCAGTTGGAAGGGTGTTGACAAATGTATGCAGCCGTAGTAACCACTATCATGATTATGATGATAATGGTACAAATATTTCATCACACTAAAATGTTTCTTTGTGAGGAAATCCCTGTTATTCCTGGTCTCTGACAACCACAGATCTGCTTTTTTGTCGCTATAGGTTTATCTTTCCTAGAATTTCATAGAAATGGAATTATAGAGGCTATACTAATTTATATCTGACCTCCTTCATTTGGCATTGGGATTTTGAGATTCAGTCACACTGTGTATATGGAACACTAGTTCATTCATTTTTCTTGCACAAATTCATGGTACAGATATACCACAGTTTATCTCTTTAACCTTGGGTGAATACCTGGGTTGTGTTTGGTGCTTCGTTACAAATAAAGCTGCTATTAAAATTGAGGTATAAGTTTTTGTTGGAATGTATGTTTTCTCTTACTTCCTAGGAGCTATCTCCTGGAGGCTCTTATTTATACTTCTCCCCAAATTCTAGCTCTGAAATGACACAGTGTGTCTTTTAAGAACCTTCCTTTGCCTACTTTTCCTGCGTTATCTGTAAATATTTTCCCACACAAACTTAGAGGTGCAATTACTTATTAATTCAACATTTGTGCACCTGTACCAAATCCTCCCTACTCATTCACATACATGAAACTTTGCAAAGCTGCTTTGGAGTTGATGGTTCCCTGTCCTGCAACTAGTGATTCCTTATTCAAGTGAAAATTTGCCTTCTACGCCTTCTGTTCCTGGTCACCATTTTTACCTAGTCACACCCTAAATAAAACAGTAGGTACGGATTCTCCAGCACTCTCAGAGTTTCCTACTGATCTAGTTTTAGAGCATTTTACAGTTTAATTATTTGTTTATATACTTATTGATCTTATAGTATTAAGAGATACTAAAGTACAGAATTATCTTGATCACTTTTGATCCCTAGCAATTAGCTCAGTGTCTGCCCTACGAATATCTCATAAACAAATGTTGGTTAAAAGAATGAGAGATTAAACTTTATTAGTTATTACCTGCTTTGTGAGGTTGGATTTCCATTTATTTATTTATTTATTTATTTATTTATTTGGTGTGGAGGACTGAACTCAGGGTCTTGTGCTTGCTAGGCAAGCACTGTAACCACTGAGCTAAATCCCCAGCTTGGATTTCTTTTTATTTATTGTACTTACTTTCTTCAAGTTTCAGAGAGTGCTACACAGTATTTAGGGGTTGGCTGACAAATCCATTTAATCTTATTCAGGTGGTTCGGAACCACAACTAGTGTATGTGTCCATGTCTTTCTAGTCTATACCATGACACGAGGCGCTCACGCTTTGAGGCTTGTTCTGCCAAAGTAGTTTCTCTCTCCCACTGTTTCAGTCACCTTCACTCCCTTTCTGCAGACAATCCAGACTCTCAGGATTTCATTGTTTATAATTTAGAAGGGAAGTCAAGAGATCAATTCCATTTATAATAGCATTGAAAAAGTAAAGTAATTAGGAATTTACCAAGGGAGTGAAGACTTGTACAATGAAAACTTTAAAGCATTGATGAAAGAAATTAAAGAAGACATAAAAAAGTGGAAACACATTCCATGTTCATGAATTAGAGGATTTAATATTATAAAGATGTCCATGTTAAACAAAGCAATTTGCAGATAAATGCAATCATATCAAAATCCCATGACTTTTTTTTTTTGGCAGAAACAGAAAACCATTTTAAAATCTATATGAAGCATCAGGAGACCCTGAATAGTCAAATAGGCTTTCAAAAGTAAAACACAGATGCAGAATTCAAACTTCTTGGTGTCAAAACTTACTACAAAGCTATAGTAATTAAAACTGCTACAGTCATTAAGGTAGATACAGACTGATGGACTGGAGTAGAGATCTCCAAAGAAACTCTTGTATGTAGTCAAGTAAATTTTGACAAGGAAGCCAAGTTCACTCCATGGGAAAAAGACAAAGTTTTTAACACATGAATATTAATCACAGATGGAGAGAGAAACTTTGAAGGAGTGATTAAATTGAAGGATTCAAGATGAAAGTTTATCCTGGAATGTCTGCCTCTGCTGAGTCAAATCACGCAGGTCCTCTACTGGCGCTGGTCAGAGCGACACATGACTATGGAGGGAGAAACTGAGAGATGGCAGTGTGAGGACAGGACCCAGTCGTGTCAGCTTTGAAACTCGCTTTGCAGGAGGCAATGGGCCAATGGGTACGGGCAGCTGCTGTGGATTGGAAAAGGTGAAGAGAGTCTCTCGTCAATGCTCCGCAAAGGAATACGGTCCTGCCAATACCTTGCTTTTAGCTCACTGAGACTCTACAGTGGTAAAATAATGCATTGTGCTGTTTTAAATTACTAACTTTAGGATAATTTTATATAGCTGTCAGTAGAAAACTATTATAACCTGGTATGAAAGAGGTTACAGAACTGCTTCCAAGAAAAAGAAAGATGAAAGAAAGAAGAAAAGAAAAGAAAACCTAGCTAATAGCTGTAATTAAGATGGAAAATATGCAAGTGATTTCAGGGCACAAATTATTGTTGATTATTCTCTTCCCAAGAAAATCTAATGACTACTTAAGACAAAATACAGAGAAAGAGAGTACTGTGTACTGAAAACTGGTAACACTGTTATATTTGTTTATTATGCTGGGATAGACCTCGGGACTTTGTGGGATCTTGTGTGGGATCTTGTGCCTCTGGACTTTGTGGGATTGAGTGCCCTACCACTAGCTATATCATTAACTGTAACAGTGTTACTTTTGTTAGTAGGATTATGGATTATTAATTTATTATTTATCGTTTTTATGAGTTTTCTTCAGTGAACATATATCACTTTTTAATAACAAATATTTAGGGAAAAAAGGGACAATGAGCAAAAGAAGTAATAATTTACCTCCAGACCAATTTGGTTCAAAGGAATTAAGATTCAGAGTCATGTTTTCTGATCAGTAAAAAAATTCTCTTGCTAAGCATTCTGAGGTAGCATCCTTTGAACACACACACATGCACATGCTCATGCTCACACTCACATGCACACGCACACCTTGAAGCAAAAGTTAGTAGAATTTTCACAAATCTATATACGGCACAATAAGCTTCTCACATACAGTACTTAAAAGAATGTTGATGAGATTAACGATGATAATAATTAACAAGGGCTTTTTTTTTGTATATTGTTATGACAAAATTTGTCAACATTTAGAAGTTATAAAATCACGTATGGATATAATATCCATTTAAAGTGTGAGGCAGGCTGATGCATTTTAGTGTAACAGGAAAGAAACTTCTCTGATGTGGCTTCATTTTCCCCATTGCAACCACACTTTAAGAAGTTTTGAACTGAGCCTGAGCTATTTAGGGACTTAATTAGACTGTCTCAAAATTAAAAAAAAAAAAAAAAGAGTTACCAGTGCTCAGTTCCAATGCTGATCAAAGAATATCCAATTATCTGAGAAAGTTATTAAATATTCTTTTTTTTCTAACTGCATATTCATGTGAAGGTAGATTTTCTTTATATACTTCAACCAAAATGACATATATCAGTAAGAGAGTATAAAAATTCAGCTTTCTTTAAGCAGACACTAAAAAATGGCCAAAATAGAAAATAATACATGCCATTCTCCTAATTCATTTTATTTTAAAAACGTAATTTAAAAACGAATGTTATTTAAATTAATGCCATTTTATGAGGATTTTACATATTAAAATAAACTTTCCACTATTTCTAATGTGATAAATATCTATAGACATAGCTTATATAAAGAAACATTCTCAGTACATTTTAGGAATATAATGTGCTCAAGAGAATAAAAGCGTGAGAATTGCTAAATGGGCGAAAGTATAAGGAAATTCTTGAATCCAGAAGCTTCAGATAAAGGTGTTTAAAAAAATATTAGTCTCTGTGTCTTGTTTGACACACCTGTCATTTGAGGGAGAGTTAAAAATATCCAGCTCTAAAAAATAGTTCTGGTTATCTACAGGACGGTTGGGCTAAAAATATCACAGTCCTAAAAATAGCTCCAGTTAGCCATATGCCTGCTCAGATTTCTGGTTGTTATAATAACTTGAACTATAAATGTATTGTTTTAATATTAGAGATTTTCCTATAAATGATGCAAAAGTACAAAAGATATTTTGGCCCTTTGCTACAAAAGAATGTGGCAATTTATTAAAAGAAAGAGGAAAAATGAATAGAGGTTAATATGAAAAATTAAGAGATTTGAGGCCAGTCCTAGAGAAAATAGCCACCAAGAACCTTGATGATGAACAAGATTATACACCATGAAGACATTGGAATTTCTAACTTGGCCAAAGGGATATTTGAAATAAGAGTAACACGCCAGCTAAACTAAAGCCTCAAGTTTGAGGAACATCCTTTCTTCCTGTAGTTTTTATAATGCAGATGATGTAAATAACAAGAGAAACACATGTTTTTGTTCATAAATTTTCAAGGGCTGTGTCCATACCAGCTGGGTCACGGTCATGATGTAGTGACAAATAACAGCTCTTGAACTGACCATCATAATGTGGATAGTTCACAAATGGAGAACTGGGAATTTATTTTATCTAATTTAATTTTCTTTTTCTGCCCAGCAGGGAAAATGTCTCAGATATTTTCCAGAGGAAATGATCCTGTTTCCGGGTTATGATTCCAGAGGTACAGAATTTTAAAGCTAGCTAACTCAGCCAATGCCTCCCTCAACACTCAGGCTGCAGAAGCCACACGCAGGAGCTAAGCAGTCTTTAACACAGCACTGGCCTTAGAAGGCCGTGGAAGAGCTCCATTGCCATGCACCGTTCTGCTACGACGATAATGATTTGATGGTGATCCAGATGGAGAGCAGAGGCTGGAACTCACTGATATTGCTGTACCCCTGGCCATTCGTTTTACTACTCACTCACCAAGTCCTGTCACAGCACATCTACTCTCTCATAAGTTAGTAGTTTAGAAAAATGAAAAAGACATTTTTATAGGATGAAGGGCCTATTCTCCCTGAGAGGCGGTAGATTAAAAAAATATGATTCAGTCATAATTTTGTTGAATTAAATTTGATTGTAGGACATAAATATAGAGGATTCTCAAGTGATTTTTGTTATTGTTGAGTTTTTTTGTTTGTTTGTTTGTTTTTTTGGTAACCAAGGTTCATGTCTTCCTCATAGAACACTGATTTTTCTTTCAAGTCTGCATTGTCTCACACTTGCTTTCATTTGGGGGGACTATTTGGTGGCCAAACGTCTTTGCTTCTGCAAGCTGATGGCTGCCACTAACCCAAAGTCAACGGAGGCCCTGTGTCAGCTTCTCAACACTACAATGAAATACCCAACACAAGCTGCTTACAAAGAAAATGAGGTTTATTTAGCTCACAGTTTTGGAGATCCAAGGGCATAACACCTTCATCCACTCAGTTCTGGTAAGGACTTCATGGTAAACAGAAGATGGCAATGGTGGGAGTGGGTGTCAGGGTGAGATGTCACATCTTAAGCCAGGAAGCAGACAGGACAGGTGGGGCCAGGCTTGCTCCTTTTATAACGATCTTCTCTGAGAACTCAGGGGGTCACATGAGAAACTACCAAGACATTGCACAAAAACTACTTTATACCTCAAATTACTTAAGCGCCTCCTAGTAGGCCTATGTTAGCTCTGTATAACTGTGACAAAATACCCGAGATAATAAATTTAAAAAGAAGAAAGATTTA
>PVJO010011692.1:0-58594 GCA_004026905.1 Hystrix cristata
CTTGCCGCCCAGAAGCACCTTCGGGCCTTTTGAGACCTAAAAGACTAGACTCTGAAGCGTGAAACACAGTCGACAATGATTGTTCTGTAGACGGCGCCCCGATACTTTCAGCTTTCCTTGTGTGCCGCAGTCCTTCGGGGATATCATCTTTGGCTGGGCGCAAGCAGTGACAAGCAGACAGGCCACAGTGTTTCTTATTGGGATAGCACCAATGTTTATTCTATCTTGGGTTTGATTTGAAAGTGACAGAATGTCCATGGTAATTCTTTTATTTCTATTAGCTGGGAAAGATTCTGTAGTTTATTCATCAAGTTTTTTTGTGGGCTTGTCTAACGTTTTGATTATTTTGTTTTTTGCATGTTTGTTTTTTGTAGTCAGTCGTTAGTGAGGAAAAGTTAAACCTAATGAATTCTACTTTAGAGTTTATAATTACTGTAGATGATGATAATGATAATAATTTTTCTATATTGTCTCCAAGCCTGACATTCTTGAAGGAGCGCTACTAGTCTCCCAAGGGATGTATTCCAAGCTAATGGATTATCTATTCTATTCAAGTGGCAGAGCTTCCTATAAATTACATCTTCACAAAGGACATTATGATTGTGATTGCCAGGCTTGACTCTGTTGTCACAGATGAGAAATTAATTCCTTTTTCTGGGCAGCAATCTTATGAATGGGATAATTTTGTGAAGGTAATAATGGAAAGGCTTTTATAATAGCATTAAGGAAGACTAGAGTGGGTGTCGAGGTCTTTCTTGCTTGCCTGCAAGGCACCCATTTCCCTCCCCCTCTCTTCCTAACAGTGTCCTTGTGCAGAGTCCAGTGTGACTCTTCGCAGGTACTTCAGGGGCCATTACACCCAGCTCCAGAGAAAGGCTATTTTCATTTAACGGTAATTTCATTTCTTTTGCCCTTCTGACTGGTACTGGAACCCAACCTAAGTTAGCCAGCATACGGGTTTTCTCTGGCCACAGAGACTGGTTCCAGAATGATATAAGAACATGGTTAGGCCAAGGAGATATGAGAGGAGATGTGTAGAAACTCCAGAGAGCTTTCCTTATTCTTTCAAGAGAACGATGGGAAGAAATACCTTCTCTCTCTCTCTCTCTGAACCTTAACTAGAGAGGATATAAGGGCAGCATCTGGCCTCAGGAAAAGCCAATGCGAGAATGAATTCAACAAACAGAGGAATAACTGTCCTGGCAGAACAGACCAGGCTGAACTTGAAGCCTGACCTGTTCCGGATTTCCATTAGGTGAGCCAATGGCTCCCAGATACATGAGTCAGGAAAAATAAAACACAGCTTCATTTTCTGACATTTTTGAGCAAAAAGCATCCTAACTGAAATGATGCGTTTAATTGTAATTTTATTTCACATTAGAAATATTTTAAAGCCTTTAAAAAATTGTGTATAGTAAAATTCAAGCAGAAAAAAAGGGCAAACCAAAAAAACTCCCATTTCATTTTAGACATCACTTACCTCTCCAGAATCAATTCCAAAATAAGTTCCATGCTTTCAGGTATGTGAGCATGCACACATGTGTGTCTTCATTTCCAATCAAATGGAAGCATGATATACACATTGTTTTGCATCTTGCTTATTGTACTTGCAGATGATTTCAATTCAGTACATACATATTTCTTCTTTCTTTTGAAAGACTGTGGTATTCCATTATATTGTTATACCACAATCACTTAAATATCACTTAAGCGATTTCTAATTTTTTGCCGCTATTCATAATGACGCAAGGAGCTAGATCTTTTGCAAATGGGAAGGGAACAAAGAGGTGGAAGGAGGGAAAAAGGAGAGGAAGGAAAGGGGAAATGAAAATAATTAAAATGTGTTATGTACATATACCAATTCCCCATGATGAATGTAATCATTATGTACCACAAATATGCACTAATAAAAATTTTAAAATGATGAAATTGATATCCTTAAATTTACATGTTTGAACAAAAATGTAAGCATAAATCTGTAGATGAATTCCTAAAAATGGAATCGCTGCTCCAAAAAGTATGCATCTTATATTTTAATAGCTGTCATTGAAAACTCTCCTAAAGAGGCTCTACCAAATTTATGTTCAGGGATGAATTAGTTTTAGATAACAGAAAGGATCCTATGCACCTCCACAGATGTACAAATACTTGGTTGTTGTCTGTTTCAGAATTAAGTAAGATGGCATTTCCCATATACTGGACCTTTTGCTAAGCATTTTACACACATCGGTTTGTTTATTAGTCAGAACGGCCATGTAAGGCACAAAGAGATAAAGTAACATGCTCAAGCTCACGGAGATAGTAAGGAACAAAGGGATAAAGTAATGTACTCAGACTCACACAGCCAGTAACTGCTTGGGTTGCGACTAAACAAGCACTATCTGACCCCAGAGCCACATGTGGGTGGAATGCTATTCTGCCTCACTATTTTACTTTAAATTTTATACCTATCAAAATCATACATACACACTAAAACTTTTTCATCTTTTTTTTTTGATGATGCTGGCGATCAAACCCAGGGCGTCACATGTTACACAAGGGCACTGCCACTGAGCTACAACCCCAGCCCAAATTTGTTATTTTATACAAATAATTACAGCTTGAGCAGTAGCTCAGTTCCCCAGAAACTACAGCTTTCGACCACTTGGGGTTTACCTCTAGTACGGTACAGATTTCCACAAATCTAAATAACACAGTTGAAATATTATGACCTCTTGGTCTGTTGATTCTGTACTCTAGAGGAGTATTTAACTCACTCAACTTATATCTGCATCTCATCTCTTTGTTTTTACTCTTCAGATATATGATTATTGTATTATTCTTTTAAGCTTCACAATTTTTAAATGAGTTTTTGTTTCCTTACTTGTGTTAGTTACCTTTCTAAAGCCAATGATTTGGAAGAGAGCAGATTTAACACAGGACATTTATAAATTACGACATTCACCCATAAGCCAAGTGCAGGGAGAGTGCCGAATGTCTATCTATGCATTGGAGACCCAAAAGATCTAGTCAAGGGCTGGGAGCCCACAGCACTATCCTGTGTATGTCTATGTCTGGAGATGATAGCTGAAGAAATCTTTACTGGAACCAGGATACAGTGCTCACAGCAGAGATGAAGACCAGCGCTCCCCCAAAGCAATAATAGCCATCCTCGATGACAGCAAGGGCCCCAGCTCTTTCTGCAATGAGAACACCCAAGTCCCCTTCAGGAGGACCAGCCTCAGCAGAGCTTCTCCTGGGAAACAGCCAGCGACTATCTTCTGCTCCCGTTCTCCTTTATGATGTGTCAGCATCTATCTACACCCGGAACCACACCAACTCAGCCCAGCTGGGCGTTCCGGCTCAAGTTGACCACAGTAGTAAGTCCACCACATAACTCTTTTGTGACTTCCATAAATTTTTTCTCATCTGTTGGTGATTCTTGTTCAGTTCTCTTCATCCTTGTGGCTTTATTTCCTTTTCAACATTTGTTCCTTTGCCATCATTTTAATGGTTCCTAAATCAAACACCTGTATTCTCCATTATGTGAAAAGAGACTAATAGTTTTCCTCTACTTCTTTTACATCTCTTCAACTTCCACCTACCGATTTCTATCAGCTTTATTTTTCTTTTATAGTCTCAAGAGTGATTTCAATTCTTTGTATGGCCATAATTATGTTTTCAGTGTTTTATCTATAAACTGATTCTAAAAGTTGAATCATGATAATATATGTTACCTAAACTATGGAAGAATTATTCAATATAAAGCCAAGAGATTTGCTTGCATTAAATTTTTTTCTCTATACAGCCAATGCAGGATCTCTGTACAACATGAAGGAAAATGTTTCTGACATCATAGTCAAGTTTTGTTTTTCCTTCTACTCTACCTTGTAGTGTACTGTGTTTCCTTGTTCTCTAAATACAGTATAACTGCTACAAATGATGCTGTTTTTTACACTGATTGATCATTGGATGGCAATTTTATTCCAGCTTGTTTGTTTTCCTGGAGTTTCTAGTTACTTTTTCTTCCCCCGAGACAGAACATGATCACTTCACCATATCCAAATACTTTACAATTTTTTTACTTATTCCACCAGGGCCCCCAGTGAATTCTTGTTCCAATTTGGAAAGAATTTTTTCAAGGCCTACAGCAGTAAGGCATTTGAGATTTCTTTTCATTGAATCCCTGGTTATGTTTTCTATATTCAGGGGCATTTTCTTTCTGATTTCCTCTGTGTGTGTGTGTGTGTGTGTGTGTGTGTGTGTGTGTGTGTGTTGCTGGGAATTGAACCCAGGGAACATCCTTGGCCTTTATTTTTTGCGGGTGGTCGGGGGACAGGGTCTTTTTTAGTTGCCCAAATTGGCCTTGAATTGCAATCCTCCTGCCTCAGCTTCCCAAGTAGCTGGAATTACAGGAATGCACCACCACATTGCTCCTGCTGTCTTTTTCTTCTTGAGTACATCAAGTAACTTCCTAAGAAAAGGAATATCTGAGTCTTCAAATATAGTTCTCATGTTTAGCAATTTGATTACTAGTTGTCCAACCTCAGAACTTTGTAAGTTCTACTGGGTAGATTACCTTCTATGGCTACTGCCGTCCCTCCTGATTGTGTCTGTATTCTTGCTCCTTCCCCTGGGTTTTTTTTTTTTTTATTTATTTGTTTTGTTTTGTTTCCTGTTTTGAGACAGGATCTTGCTATGTAGTTCAGGCTGGCTTTGAACTCACTATGTAGCCCCGGTTAGCCTTGAACTTGCAACCATCCTCCTGCCTCAGCCTCCTGAGTGCTGGGATTATAGGCAGGTGCCACCATGCCTGGCTCCTTCTTCTGTTTAATCCATCACATGGTTCTATCTCTTTTGTGATTTCCATAATTTTTTTTTAAATCTTATCTGTTGGTAGGTCTTATTAAATTATCTTCATTTTTCTGATTTTATCTCCTTTTCAACTTCTCCTTTTCTGCCATTTTAGTGGTGCCTAGATCAAACATCTGTGTTCATTTTGCCTTTCAGAGTAGAAACTTGTACCTTAGCCTTTTTTTTTTTGAGTCTCAAAAGATTAAGTTGGTTGTCATTAAGCAGAAGAATCTACTTACCTACTTTTTCCATGAAAACACAGCTCTTGGTGAGATTAACCTCTTAAACAACTACATAAACTTAGAATAATATGGTGGGAATAAAATGTCACCTTCCAGAAACATTAGATCCTTAGCACTTCAAGATGATTTTAATCACCAGAGATCTCGTAGGAGTTTTCTTGTTGGTTTGTCTCTAAGACATTTAAGGAAACAACTGAATGAGAATTCCTATTAAGCACTTGGAACAGCTTGATCTTTTTGTAGTATGGATGGAGTGTGACTCAGGATGGAGTCATACTAGTCTGGAACTGAACGTGATTGGAATTGAAATGATACATTATTCATGTTGGTTATTATTGGCAATTCATTCTAAACATACAATTTAGAAGTAGTGGTGTGCTAGTAAATGTTTAACAATAAAATCTCCAGGGAAAAAGTGTGTCTATGTTTATATACATGTGTTTATATGTATAAGTTTATTAAAATTTTTATGACGTACAAATGTGTGGCATACAATTTGCGAATAATAATATAATATACAGTGCTTTTATTGTAACAGTGATATAGTCAATGGATTCTTACAGAATGTTTGTTGACTTTTGCCAAACTTTTGTTTCTATAGCCAACACATGTTTGCAATTGAACTATGATGTGACAAGTGGGGTTGCATCCCACTCTTTTCCCATTAAATCTATTGTCATTAAATCTGACATATGGGCTTTATTTTTCACAATAGCTTTGTTTAACAATTGGCTTGCAAAATTACTGAAAATTTACAGTCGGCTCTTGCAAACTAGTAGAAGCCAACTCCATTACTTAGAGGCTGTACTTCTCCAACCCGGGGGACAAAATGAGGGCTCACCTATTTTTGTTATCCAAGGAATTCTTCCTGTTATCCAGGGAATACTTCTCTGATACCATGAACCTTCACTGTAATCCCCTCTTTGTAATCTTGCCCTGACTCCCACTCTAGGAAATCATAGATCTCAGGGACTGGGTGGTAAGCTCTGTCTACTATCACCTCCAGAAGAACAAATCCTGAAGCACAGCTCACAATGGGGTAGAGTTAGGCCGTTGCTGGTGTCACAACCACATGGTGGCACTATTGAAACATGGGTATTGCAGCTGCCTCAGTACCCCTCTGCCTCCACCACCAAGCCCCCTTTCTTGTCCTCAGTCAGGCAAAGCTTTAACCGGGTTACATCTTCTCAAAAAGCCTATCTTCCCTGTTCCCTTTACACATCGTTCTTTTCACTGCAGGAAATACCATCCATTCAAAAATCCCATGGCACTCTGCATGCCTAAGAGTGAACATAAACAGGTTCTTCCTGCTGCATTTACTCGGGCGACTTCTTGACATCTGGTTTTTAGACTCTGTTACATACAAGCTACTGGGAGCCTGCAGGTTTCTCAATAATGCAGGTAAATCTTTTTTCTGTGTATCAGTCCAAGGCCTGGGGAAGCTCAAACCATTTTATAATTTATGTTTCTTTACTTGTATCTTTCTGTCTTTCATTGTCCATTCTATCTGGATGGCTTGCTCCACATTAAACTCCAATGGGAAAACGTCACTGTTTTATCACCTTCCATAAGAAATCTTGCAACGCTCAACATTTTGGTGATTGGGGAACCTCACTGAGATGCTCTTAATTTCATACGCACATCCCAGAAAAGGACTGTAACTAGCACATGTAGTGTCATATATTCACCACCAGACAGTCCATGGTCAGGAAGATGGGACGCTTAGAATGATTAGACCTGTCCCCATGCCAACTTCTTTGAGAGAAGCAGGAATGGCGGCCTGAAAGTGTGTGGCGTGAGGGAGGAGAAATACGTCAAAAGAAGTGAGGAAATATTACCTGCAGATGGGAGACAGAAAAACTGAAAAACCAAAAACAACACATGTCTCCTACTGGTAGAGATTTGAACTTTCTTTTTGGAAGTTTTATAATTCCTAGAGAAAACAGGAAACCATATGTTTCGTGGGAAAAAATAGTACAATGAAAACATATTTAACATAAAGTAATGCTGAAAGATGCCCTTTATAACATTCCTTTAAATGTGAATACAGGTTGAGAATGCCTAACCTGAAACTCTGAAGTCCAAATTTCATGCAAATATTTATTTAAAATAGCGTATGTGTATGTGTGTTAGCTTTCAAGCTATGTGTAAAACATAGATGAATTTTATGTTTGGACCTAGGTCCCATCCACAAGATATCACATTGCATATATGCAAATATTTCGAAAATAAAAAAATATGAAATTTGAAACACTTCTTGTCCCACACATTTCAGATATGGAATACTCAACCTGTATCAGCTTATCTATTATGAAGTTTAGATTTTCATACAATTGTACTTCAAAGGAGGGACACAATTTTTCCATGCTTTAAAACTCTCCAACATGTGGTATTACTTTAAATTTTCATGTAATATGATATCTTTATAACATAGGCACATTAAATCAGAGGCTGCCTTATACTACTCGAGGCAAAAAATGCAAAGTAATCTCACTGTTATTTATTCAACTATCCTAGCTTTATATTTTTGGGCCTGATAAGCTTTTTCTTCTCTAAAAGTCCAACATGTATGCATCCAACTACATACAGGAAAGAATTAGGCCTTGGAGTGTAAGTCATTCCACTTAGGGTAGCGTTAACAAAGTGGTTTACTTTGCTCTAAACTTTGAGGCTGCCTGCTGCTGTTTGCCTGGCTGACCACTGGAAGGCTACCTTGTATCTTGTATCTTGTAATGTATCTTGTACCTTGTAATGTATCTTGTATCCGTACAACACATGCACTTCTCTTCCAAAAAGGATTCAGAAGAGCAGATTTCAGTCTTGGAAGTTCCAAAACCACAGGATGATGGATAGTTCTCATATAATCTGTATCTGTTTCCAGATTCTCCACTTCTACATCTATGATTACTGAGGACCTTCCTCCTGCCAACTCTCTGTATCTTCCTTTTTACAATCTTTCCATCAGACCCCTCTCTCTCCCAGTCTGAATGTTTCCTTGATGAATTGCTCTGGGATATAAAAATCCCAACCTCAACTCAGAAGGGGATCATTTACAAGGCACTAGCTCAGAGAGGGATTCTTCTCATTCCTCCCCCAAAGGCAAAGAGATCCTTAGTTAAAAACTAAAACCTTACTTTATCCAGGCAACAAACTCTTTCCAAGTCTCTGCAGCTTGTTTCTGCCTATCTTGTCGTCCTCCAGTGGAATTAGGATTCAGAAGGCTATTATCTCATTTGTTTAACTTTTAGAGGGATAAGCAATAAACTTCATCTACCTGACAAGTTTGACAGTGAAGACTGGCTTCTTCGAGAATGTATTTATACAGTGGACTTATTCCATAAACTGAGTAAGTTAACCCTACAGCTCGGAGGATTTGATATAAACAAAATTAAAGAACATATTCAAATGATAACGCACCATCAACTACATTCTTTGTAATGATTTAAACCTAAGACAAAACATTTTTATGTCTCCATGTAAAATGTACAAAATTCTTTTGGGATTACGTATGCAAAGAATTTTGAAGACCACTAGTCTAAAAAACTAGGAGACTATCTTCAGCAATTTAAACTCTACATTAAGAAAATATAACTGTATGACTCGCAGCTATAAATATGTAAAAAGAAAGATATAAAAGTACACACTTCAGTAAAAATTCATACTTAGCTAACATTTTTCTTATGTTTACTTAATTTTTTTACTCTTGAGTCTAATCAGATGTAGGTTTTTCTCTGTTAAGTATAGAATTTGACTAGCAGACATGTCGAAGTTTTCGCTCTCACCACCTTTCAGCATATTTGCTTATTTTGTATATCAGAAGTGGCTGGTGCTTAAACTCAACATTTAAGCTCATTAAGCCTTTATTTGAACCCCCACAGGATGAAAAATTTTTGATTATGGTTTTCTTGGTGGTGTTCTTTCCCTCTCCACTAAATAGTAAAGAGAAGAAAATAGCTAATTTTCTAGCCTCTGGTAGATCCCAGGACTGTTTCTACCCGGTGGTAAAATTGCTAAGAACTACCAACTTTTATGTTCCTTCTTCCACCTCTGCTGCTTAGATACCTTGGGGTCATCTAATACAACACAATGCAAAATTAATTACTAAGGTTTGATTATATTAAATTACCAGACTGGTTTACTGACCCAGAACCACGTGGTTTTTCTACTACCAGAATTTTCCTCCCTGTTTCTAATAACTGAAAAATGCCAAAACATATAAAGACGTTGTAAATACTTCCCAGCACAATTTTCTCCACACACAGGACTCTCTTATTCATTAATTAGCCTGCCAACTGAGAGAAAAAATTTAGGCAGGGTCGGGGAGACCCCTGAGAGCTGGAGGGAGAAAGGAGGAGAGGTGACTACAAAAGGAGAAGGCAGTAGTCTGGAGCTGGGAGTGTGCTGGCGACAAAGTTGCTATTGCACAAACTTGCCGTCTGACTCTCTTAATCATGATCTTCAGCCTAAGATAACCCTGGCTTGGGGAGAAATATATGTGTGTGTGTGTGTGTGTGTGTGTGTGTGTGTGTGTGTTAATTTAGATTTTTATATTTAATTTTTATTTTCTTGCTGAATGTGGGCAAAGATTTTCAAATTTAAAAAAAAAATTGCCACAACTATACCCACTGATACAAACATTGAGCTTTGGCTGGGGATTTTGCTCAGTGGTTAGAGTGCTTGCCTTGCAATCACGAAGCCCTGAGTTTGATCCCCCGCACAACAAACAAACAAACACACAAAAAACAAACATTGAGCTTTGGAAAAGATATTTCAGCTATAGACTTTGAAGAGTTTCTCATATTTTCTCTTGTTTTCATATTTTCAACGTTTTGGTTGTTGTTTCTATACTTTGTGTTTGCATCGTGTAAAGATTTTGCTGTTGACTCATTTTGGAATTTAAAACTCCCATCTTTTTTTCTTTTTTAAGAAAAGAATCCCTGAAGGGTAATTACATGTTGCCGTGCAGATAGGAGTGATTTCTAGTCTCATCAAGAGAGACTGCAGAGCACAGTCAGTGCACAGTGAATAATTGTTCATGACAGTAAAGCTATGAATATGTGAGATGAATGTATAATCCATTGTAAATAGATGATGAATGGCAAATTTATTACCAAGAAGAAACAATTTAAGGACTCATGCAACATATTTTTAAATTATAACAAAAAAAATTTTTTTTTTGGTAGAATAACTCTTCACCATCTCAAATTAAATGAAGGTTTAAATGCACACACATGGACTCGAAAATAGACAGAACTTTTTCTAGCCAATTGTTTCAGGCTAATAGAGACACTGACATCACTGAGGAATTCACTGGGACTTTACAGAAACCCCCAGACTGGTCAGTTTTAGACAATGCCTTACAAGTATATTTTCAGTGTCATGCAGGAATCATCATAATTTTATAATATTAATAGGGTCTATTTTGTAATTTTTGAATGGTGCTGAGGATTGAACCCATGCCTGGTACCGGCTAAGCTACCAGGTCCACCACTGAGCTGTATCTCCAACCATCCTTTGTAATTTTTACAGCCCAACGAGATTCCTGCAGTTCCTCAGCAAGTATACGTTATGTGGAAGGCTTCCGTTTTTTCTAACCTTTTAAGGTGCAACTAGTAAATATTAAATTGTATAGTGGCCTACTCTTTCGAGGCACTAAATTTAGTTTCCCTTGAGAGAAAGAGGATGATGCATTAAAAAGCAAATTGCAATCCAGAGGCCTAAACTTTTAGTAAAGAAATAAGGCATAAGAAAGTGGAAGCCAGGAGAAAACATATGAGTGGGAAAGAGGTCTTATCTGGAAGAACAAATTTAAGGGATTTCCTTTGAAGTACTCCAAACAAGGTGGAGTGAGTTCACTTGGAAACAACAGGCCACCTACACAAATGATCTTCTGCATATCACAGCATAACAGAATGTTTAATAAATGTGTATTTCAGAGTGTTAAAGAATTATTCAGTGATATCTGTTAAAGCACAGGAAGGATGATCTTCCTTAGGACCATCGAAGAGGTATAGGGACCATGGCGATGGGATTTTGCATCTGGGCAGAGAGGCTGGGTTCAGCTCCAAAGATAGTGTGGACAAGTGGGAATTTATAACTAAGAATCAGTGTGTGGTCAGTGGATGGAAAATTACTTAGAAGGTATGTTAGAGGTAAGGGGAATTCTGACTAAAATGACTTCACAGTATTTTTTGTTAAAGATGGACAAGACACGATCTGAGTGAGAGTAGAGAATGCGAATCTGATCAGATAGCAGGAGTGGGGGGGTCTTCCTGAAAATAGATTTTTTATGACTTTTTTTAAATGAGGAAAGTGCATCGGTGGGCCTAGCAGAAGGCTTACAAGCCTGGTTAAATTTCCAAAATGGGATGACTAAGATGAGATATGAAACTGATATGTGTCTCTATGAATGCACAGAGAAATAAGAAAAAATGATAAATTTATATATTTCATCTTGTATAAAAGTTCATGACATAATAAGTGAAAATAGTAATCTGTGGAGAAATGTGTATAATGGGATTCTATTTCACAGAAAACAAACTCCAAAATCATCAGTCTCTCGCCCTATCTGTGTGTGTGTGTGTGTGTGTGTGTGTGTGTGTGTGTTGTGTATGATGACCACATTATACAGGCTTCATTATGTTATATGATTTGTGAAAAGATACTTGTTCTCCTTTTAACATGATTACCTCATATGAGAGGAATAGACTAGAGGGATGAAATTGGTTTTGTTTATATAACTTTGGATTGTTTAAGTTGCTACAACCAGCATGTACCAAAGTGCGTGTCTAACATGCACCAGGGTCTGATCCCTAGCACCACCAAATATGAATAAACAAATGTTGGTAAAGGAGCCTCCAAAAAAAGAAAATAAATTTCACACCTATTCAAGATTAATCTGTACATCTGACATTTTTATTATTTAACTATAAAATTAATATTGTTTTCGGTGTATCTATGTACTTATATATTAAAACCAAATGCTCTCTATGAGCTTTTCTTTTCTTTTTTTTTTTTTTTTTTTTGGTGGTGGAATCGGTGAATGAACCCAGGGGTACTTTATCACTGGGCTATACCTCCAGGCCTTTTTTATTTTGAGACCTGCTCAGTCGCCTAGCTGGGACTCGATCCTCCTGCCTCAACCTCCCAAGCCATAAGCCATATTTTTAACCTAACAAAAGTTTTCCACTAATCGAATATTCTTCTTTAGCCGTGGCTTAGTGGCAATACTATAAATAACATACATCAGGATTAAAGTTGGTTAAAACATAATAACTGACTTAAACACAAAAATGGGCATTTGGTGGTATGCTGTCGCCTTGAAATCAAGGCTGGCTATATAACTGTGGTAACCAGTGAAAAATGAAAATGTGAGGCCCCTTGTTTAAAAAATAGGGAAAGATTGTCATTATATGCCTTAAAATATGAAAATAAAAAAACTAAAAAAATTTAAAAATAAATAAATAAATAAATAAAATACAAAAACTCTTTTCTTCTGAAGTCCCTCTCAAGAGTTGTCATAGTTTAGGGGTTTGTGTTGTTGTTTTTTACTTTTAATGTCATTCTGAGTAAAAAAGAAAATTAAAGTTTTGGATTTTTCCCTTTATCTTTATATTAAAGATAAACTTTAAACGTGAGACACAGGTTTCAAATGCAGATATAAGAAAATTTAATGTATATGTGGAGTCACTGAAATCACTTATTAGGTTTCTTTTTGTTTTTGTTTTTTTTGAGGTACTAAGGATTGAATCCAGGGCCTTTCCACTGAGCTACATTCTCGGCCCATTTTCTCTGTTGTTATTTTATTGCATTTCGTTTCATTTTTTTGAGAGAGGGTCTCACTAAGTTTCTAAAGTTGCTCGGACTGGGCTCAAACTTGCTATAATCCTCAGCCTCCCAGAGTGCAGGGATTACAGGTCTGTACCACCACACCTGCTACATAATTAGTATTTTATAGTGTGTGTGTGCATTTGCACTTTGTTCTTAGCAGAACAATAAAACACCGCACAAAATGAAAGCAACTACTTCTGCTTATTTCACTTCTTAGTCACGCACCATCTATCAACTCTCTGCTTCTGGCCAGCTGATGAGTGAGGAAGGACCGAAACGAGAAGGGTCTGTGGGGGCTGGGGACATACTGGGGCTCGTCTCCCCAGCACAAGACTCTGGGTTCAATCCCAGCACTAAAAATCAGACCAACAAAAAGCTGTGGGTTTTCCAGCATTTCTTTTCCTATGTCATCATTTTCAGGGCAAGTTGTTGATCATTACAGGGAAATAACGTAAGAAGAAATGTTACTTCAGAAATCTTTCTTTGTGTTTTTAAAGACATACCATTGCCTTCTTCCTGCCTAGCAAGTTCTAGTTCCAGTGGAACTTGTGGCTTCCCAGGGCTGTCAGTGCCCCACTTAGTCTGTCATAAATGTAGCACATTCTCCTTGTAGTTGTTTTGAGTCTCACTGACTGCCTACTTATTGCGGGGCCACCAAAATTCAGAGCTCATGGGGCTATGCACAAATGAGGCAACAAGGAACCACAAGATACTAATCATGTATAATCTCTCTTCTCATACACATACTCTGTTTTTGTATCAGATTTCACCTATAAAATGCCACTTCAAAAATAAAATTATTAACGATTTTCAGATAGCAACAGTAGAGCATTGAACTGCCTGTGGGGCCCTTCTGAGCTCTGAGACGGCACAGTTTACATGACTGTGAAAATGGCATGTTCCTCCAAGTCTTTGGGGACTAGGACTCCTTTTGTCTTTTAGCACCTTCATCCAAATGGGCCTTCATTCTCAAGGGCACTTCATGATTCAAATTGATTGCTAAAGTTTACTATCAGCAGAAAAGGAAAGGACGAGGCAATGGAGTCTGCCATCCAGGCCAAGCCAGCTCCACGGAAGGAGCCTCCTCAGAAGCCCAGCTCTGCTTCTGTCTCATGAGCCAGAGCTTAATCACACACAAGCTATACTTATCTTGAAGGATAAATGGACAATGTAGGTCTTTTTGTTTTCGTTCTTGTTTGCTGGATATGTTGCCATCTTGAATGAATTAAGGATGTTCCTAAGCAACAAAGGTGAATAGATACGGCTAGGTAACTTAGTCTCTGCCCCATCAACCTTAAGAAATAATTTATTTAAATTGGGGCTGGGGATTTAGTTAGTGGTTAGAGTGCTTGCCTAGCAAGCAGAAGGCCCTGAGTTCTATCCCTGGCACCAAAAAAAAAAAAAAAAAAAAAACTATTTAAGTAAACCTACATTTTTATTTATGAATATTTTTGTTTCTGATGTTTCGCAATTGCTAATATCATTTGCAAACTTTCCAACTGTGTCTTGCTCTAGTACACTTCTTTGAGGGTGCTCTCCTAAACAATGTGTACTTAATCAAACTTATAATGATAAGAGTGGAATTGTTTTTGAAAATGAGCCTAGTGGATACAGCGGCACACACCTCAATTCCAACTACTCAGGAACCCAAGGCAGGAAAATTGCTGAGTCTAGGAGTTTAGTGCCAGCAGGGGTGAGATCTTGACTCAAAAAACAAAAACAACAACAACAACAACAACAAATAAATAAAATGCAGTCAATTAAATATTTATATTGATATTTGGCCCTAACATAATCACTAGGTGGGACAAGAATGTAGATGGCTAAAGACAAAGCCTTGTTAAACTATGTGGCTTTTCTGAGCCTCTGGTCCTGTACTCATTTACATGTGACTACACAAAACAAATATAATGTCAGCAGTTTCCAAAAAATTGCTGATTTTTATGAAGGCTGCTTATAGCTAGATGAATCAATCTACTGCCAATAGTTGGGATACATTGTATTGCCTTTTACTGACATTTATCTATACCTAAAAGTGCGTATGTAGACCCTTCTATAAGCTTGATTTAATGTTATTTGATTTCTAACATTGAGTATCTGGATGGATTGTCTCGTCTGTCACCTAATTGAATCCTGCCAAATTATAAAAATTAACTGAGAACTAGTTATTGTTTATTTCTGCATTAAAAGTTTGGGTAGCATATGATCAAGCTGTCTTTTTTTCTTTTAATTGGTGGAAACTAGTTCTCTAGTGTTAGTAACTCAAGACCAAACAACTTGGATGTTCTAAGTTCATTTTCATGGTTCTTCGTCTTTATCAAATTTATCAAATTATTTCCATATGAAATGAAAAAGAGACTTTACTAGCCTCCAAAACATTTTTATTCGAAGTAAATAACTCTGAAAGAATTTACTTAGTATAGCTTGTTTTTTCCTAACCAATTTTTAAATTATAAGAACTTGTAATTTATCAAACAGAACAGCATCTGCATATTCAGTTTCTAACATGAGATTTTTCCGAATGAATTTGGCACACTTAGATTTCAGAAATGGAACGATTAAAATCTGAGTATTATGAGCAAACTATTATTTATAGAGTATAGTTCTACATATTGTAACATTTTGTCTTTCACATATAAATATCTGGGTACATGCACTATCTGAGTGTATAAAATTAAACTACCTGAACACCTTTAAAAAATTAGAGTAAAACATAAAAATGTCTATAAAAAGAAATTCATTAGAGATTTCAAAATATCCGTAAGTGCTAAATAAGGTTTCCAGAAATCAGTGATTATGCTGAAACGTGTCACAAGGGGAACTGTTAACAAGTGTTACTTTGCCAATGGTAGGAAGATTGCCAACCTTTAATTGGCTTTAAAGTTGGTGTTCTATCAATGGTGTATTGTAAAAAGGCAATAATGCCCACATTTATGATTTAAGCCTGAAATGGGAACTCTTGATTTGACTAAATGTGGCACTACGCCCTAGACTTTCGAATTAAAAGTATTCAAATGCTCACCTTTTAAATTTGATGAAGATGTGCATTATCATGTTTTTATTTAAAACAACAACAAAACCCCTTTGCCTTTCTATGTGTTAACTTTTGTTTTAAGGAAACAGGCTGCTGGGAAGGTAAAGTTCTAGTGAATGAAACCAAAATCCAGCATGTTATCATTGTTTCGATTCTGCAACGAGAGAGTAATGTTTTCATTAATAAGTGCAAACGAGAGATTATATCTTTGATAAGCAAAACTAACAGTGTTCTACCCTTTGGTTTCTGGATTTCTAATCTTAATAACCCTGAACCTGGGGCAGGGTCAGAGAGCTCTTAAATAACATTTATGAACAAACACATACAAATTAACTTCCAGTCAAGCCATTCACAAGGAAAATCTCCGCAGAAAATTCAGTTTCACAACACATGTGAGTCCTCAGGGAGTATGAAAGAGGTCTGTGGACGATTTCTGAGGCGATTCTCAGTAATATGTAGCATTCAACATCTGGCTGATCAACTCGGCAGTTTTATCCTGCTGATTTGAATGGCTTTACGGATTGGAGATAGTTTGCAACTTTCCTGATTCTCACATGTTACAGATTCATGAGACAACCATTCTATATGGGCAGTGTGTGTTCCCCTCCCTGCTCTTCCTCCCATCCTGAATGACGTTTGCACCTTTCATATTTTTGCTCATTATCCATAAAAAATGCACAGCACCTACTCAGTGACCATCACTACATGGCCTTTGGGGCAGACACTGCGGTCCTTCCCAAGGTCATTCCTCCACCAGTCATTCCATTCTATCTCTGTTGCACAGCAGAGGCAGGAAATGACAAGCCAAGGATTTAGCTCAGTGGTTAGAGTGCTTGCCTAGTAAGCGCAATGCCCTGAGTTTGATCCCCAGCACAAAAAAAAAAAAAAAAAAGAAAAAGAAAGAAAAGAAAAAGCAAGTAACTCTATCCCCAGCCATCTCCCCTGTGATATCACCTTTGTCCTTTAATGTAAGGGGTACTCTTCTTGGAATTTCATGGAAAGAAGAAAAGAAAAACAAATTTCTTCCCACTCCTCATTCCCAGATTTTCTATTTTTAATGTAACTGTAAAGATGTGATACTAAATCCCATGAGGTCATTTTGTGACCATCAGGGTATAAAGGTCAAGATATTTCAGAAAAACAACTTAGCATCTTCTGAACTCTTGTTATGTGATCAAAATAAACTTTTTAAAGGTATTCGTCACCTGGTTTTTTAAAATCTGAACTCAAAATCATCTTATGTACCCCCAAATCAACATAGTTTCCCAACAGAAACAAGCTAGATCTGTGATGGCTCAAACTGCCTTTCAGACAGTTGGTAATACCTATTGGCCATTTCTCAGTTCAGTTTCTTTGGTGCTATTAAAGCCAGGCCCTGTGGTGGATGTTTTTAATCCAAAAGCTGCTCTTGAGGCTGAGGAAGGATAATCCCAAATTCAAGGCCAGTCTGGGTAATGTAACAAGACCCTGTCTGAATTTTTAAAAACAAAACAAAACATAAGATCAATTTAAAAAAGCAGCAAAAAAGGGGCTGAGAGCTGGGTATGGTGGCATACAACTGTAATCCCAGCACTCTGGAAGACTGAGGCAGGGGAATCTCAAGTTGGAGCCAACCCTGGGCAATTTAGTGACTTTGTGAGACCCTGCCTCAAAATAAAAAACAAAATAACAGCTAGGGATGTAGCTCAGTACAAAGACCTTCGGTTCAATTCCCAGTACTGTAAAAAAAAAAAAAAAAAGGGTGGTGGTGGTGGCTTGAACTGTAGTAGAGCATTCCTACATTTAACTGCCAGTACTACACACACAAAAAGTTCTCAATCAGAGGTACAAAGGTATACATGTAATTTGCATGTCTGTGTAGAGTAAGAATATGAAAATTGTTTCTCTTTCATGACAAATTCACTCATCCTAACAACACTAACGCAATATTTCCCTTGAAAATTCTGAAACATAAGGAAGACTGTCTATGAACACAAAAATATCTTTCCTAGAAAAGATGAATTTAAAAAAAAAACTGTGTGACTAGAGCGGCTTATGGAATATAAAATATGAAAAGATAAGAATCACAGAGACAAAACTAGTGCTAAGAGTTTAAAAAGACAAAAGGGACCTCAGTATTTTGTTCGCACAACTCATTCTCATGTAATCACAAACTATAAGAAATAAAAACCCTACTGTTTAGTCTGGGTGTGTAGCTCAGTTGTAAAGGACTTGTTTAGTTTGTGTGAGGCTGTAGGTTCAATTCTTATCACTATCAAAAAAAAAAGCATTTAAACCTGTGGTTTGAGGTTATATTAGGAACATTAGAAGAAGGAATCTTTAAAAATATTATATACAGTCTTTTCTGTTTGTTTTGCAGTGTTGAGAATCAAATGTAGGACCTTGCACATGCCAAGCAAGCACTCTACCACCAAGGTACATCCCAGCCAAAAAGGAATCTTTTGCATCTCTTCTCAGCTAGAAAAATTGTTGAAAATCTACTATTTCTTTGGATAGCATTACAATTATTGTTAGTCAGAGGATAAAATATGGAAAGTATATCAAACATGTTGGGAATTTTACTTCAGAGTCAAATCTATCTTGGGTCTATCACTGATTGATTTGTGTATTAGTTCCTTTTCTAGAGTCAATGGTTTGCAACAGAGAAGATTTAATACAGGACATTTACAAATTACAAGATTCTCTCTCTCTCTCTCTCTCTCTCTCTCTCACACACACACACACACACACACACACACACACACACACACACTCACATGTGCGCGTGCACCAAATGCAGGAATAGTGCAGAATGTCTACCATGCACTGGAGACCCGAAAGATCCAATCAAAGGCTGGTAGCCCACGGCAATGTCCCATCAATATCTGTGTCTGTGCTGAAAGGCTGAAGAAATCTATACTGGAACCAGGATACAATGTTCACAGTGGAGATGAAGACCAGAGCTCCCCTGAAGCCAACAGCAGCCATTCTCAATGACAGCAAGGCCCCGAGCTCCTGTGACGAGAACAGCCAATTTCTCTCCAGGAGAACCAGCCACAACAAGCTTCTCCTAGGAAACAGCTGGCACCTATCTTCTGCTCCCATTCTCCTTTATGTTGTTGGCAATAAGCTTCAGGTGGATCTTCTATACCCAGAACCACACCAAGTCAGTCCAGCTGGGCGCTCCTGCTCAAGTTGACCACAATAATAAGTCCACCACAATTTGGAGCTCACATAAAAAATCTTGATTAAATCTCATCTTATGGTGTCTCTATTCATAGGTTGTTCTGTAATATGGAGACGATATTATTGATAATACCTGAATCTCCCCTGTGAGCTTGGGAAATTTTCCATCATGCACTTTTGGGAATTTTACTTCAGAGTCTTGAGGTTAAACCCAAACAATCAATAGCCTTATATCATTTAGAAATAGGCTCGGTCGTTGGCAACAGAGACTCAAGTACAATGACTTAAACACATTGTTTATTCTGTTTTCTAAAGTAAATACTTGTACAGCAGTTTAGAATGAGTATCACAATGTTATCAGAGAACCAGTCACTGCCATTCCTGGTGTATTGCTTCTTTCTTTGTTCTAGCCTTTGTGTCCATATTACAGCAGGAAGCAGAAGGAAGAGAGGAGAGGGAGTGGGAAAAGAACATGACCAGCTAGTCACCCCTTTTAATGGAGCTCTTCAGAGAGCCCCACCTAAGAATATCTGCTTACATCTCGTTGGCCAGAACTTTGATGAATGGCCATATCTAGCTACAAGAGAAGATGGGTAATAAAGATCTTTGGGCACATTGCTATCCCAAATTTAAAAAGGGGCCTATAACTGAGAAGGAGAGAAGCAAGGATAGTAGGTATGCAACTAATGATCTCTGCCACAGTCTGCTCCTTCCTTGATCCAATTTCTAAGCCATCTTCTCCCTGCACAGAGGATATATCACCCTTCCCAAAGAACACCTCTAGTTATTGTATTCAGCAAAATTTTAGAACCCCTATGTGCAAGGCTGACCATCAGGTGTGAGAGTGAACTTTTCTAGTCTTAGAAACTAAAAGACAGTATCTGCCACCAATGTACCCTAATAATAATTTTGGGGGAAATAAGCAGGGTTAATTGTAGTCAATCAAAACAACTTTTCAGAAGAGAGGAGAATGTGAAATATAGGGCAGTGAAGAATATTTATGTTGATCTCTTTGTTTTAACAATTGTACCTCGACTAGGTAAAATGTTAACATAAGAGGAAGTTGGCTGAAGATACGGGAACTCTTCTCTATTGTGACAAAATTCCCGTAAGATAAAATTCTTATACTCCTCTAGTCTCAATTATTTGGGAGGCTGAGGCAGGACTGTCATTTGAGCCCAGAAGTTTGAGACCATCCTGGGCAACACATAGAGATCCCATCTCTATGAAAAATGGAATTAATTTGTACAATTCAACTGTGGCATTTATTGCATTCACAGTGTTGTGCAACTATAATTGTTCCCTAGTTTCTTTTCTTTCTTTCTTTCTTTCTTTCTTTCTTTCTTTCTTTCTTTCTTTCTTTCTTTCTTTCTTTTTTTGTGTGTACGGTGCTTGGGATTGAACCTAGGGCCTTGCACCTACTAGGCAAGAGCTCTGCCACTAAGCTACATCACTGGCCCTTGTTGTCTAATTTCATAACATTTTCATCATCCTAGAAGGAAACCTGTACCCATCATTTTCCACTGTACCCTTCTTCCCTGGGCAATGACTACATAAAATTGTATCAAATTTTATGTAGCAAATATCTACTTATTGCAACATCCCCCAGTGAGTGCTCTCTGCCTTCTCAAAGGAAAACTTTGGATGAGGTTGTATACTACTTTATAATGTGTTCATTTTGTGATTGACATACCATTTTGATTATTATCTGAGATAAAACTGAATGTTCTGTAATTTCTGTTCATTATTTCTGCATCAGAAACTTCCAGCGTATATCTTTTATTTTCAGACTGGGGATTGAACCCAGGTCTTGCACAGAGCTATATCCCTTGATTTATTGATTGATTTTTGAGACAGAATCTTGCTAAGTTACTAAGTTCCTAGGCTGGGCTTGAACTTGGAATTCTCCTGCCTTAAACCTCTCAGAATGCTAGGATTACAGGTATATGCCATCATACTCAGTTTATATAATTTACTTTCTATTATCATCTCCCTCAAACACTCCTTGTTCTTGGCTAAAAGTCTATCTAAAATTTTCCATTTTTATTCCAATAATGTCTTATTATGTATGCAAAAGAATAAATTGTAAGCATTCAGTACATATAAAATTTGACTTTTAGAGTTTTTATATTGTTATTTTAACAGCTAATAACCTGTGGTTGTTTGGAAGCTTCCACCAAAGACCTATGCGTTAAAAGCTTTGTCACCATCCTATGATACTGTTTAGAGAAGGTAGAGCCTTTAAGAGGTGGAGCCTAGGGACGAAGTTAGGTCACAGAGTGGGGGGTGCTACATTTTCATTTCCAGGTTGCCATGAGCAAGAGCAGTCTCCTCTGCCACTGCCCCTGCAGTGATGCTACCACAAGCCCAAACCAGTGGGGCCAGGTGATCATGAGCTGAAACTCCTGAAGCTGTGAGCCAAAATAAATATTTTCCTCTATTTTACATTGATTATCTCAGCTATTTGTCATAATGACGGAAAGCTGCTTAATACAACCTTTTAAATTTTAGAATACCATTAGATTGGCAGAAAAGATATGATAAAATTACAGGAAATTCCCACCTGCCTTGCACTTACTTTCTCCTATTGTTTACATTATGGTACACAGTCTTTCACAGTTAGCAAACCAATACTGTTAACTAAAATCCATACTTTATACTTAGTTTTTATCTAGTGTCTAAAATTCATTTTTCATGTGACAATTTTCTGGCTTTTATAATCCTGGTCAAAAACCTGTTTAAATTCCTGGACATAAACATGATTCTCAAGATATCCAGGGCAGATTGCTGGTCAGAAATGAAAAGGTGAATGACAATAAGAAAAAGGGTCTGTGACAAAAGAAAAGATGCAAGGTCAGCACCAAGGAGACAGTCTCTCAAGAGCTAGCTGTGCGTTTCTCGGTACTCTGGCAGGCTGAGGTGACAGCATTCCAAGTTTGAGCCTACTTAGTGACTCAGTAAGACCCTGTATTGTTATAACAATAATGATTATAAATAATAGTAATAAAATTTAAAATAATAAAGCGTGTGATGTAGCTCAATGTGAGGAGGTACCAGGAGGTAGGTACTGTCATTTCCTCCAACTTTTCAGGGGCTCAGAGACATGGACTGATCTTCCTGGCATTGCACAGAGCCAAACCTCCAGTCTAGGTGTGCCTGGCTCAGAAGCTCACTGTACTGCCTCCCACTGGTCTTCTTAAAAGAAAATAATGTCATGCCTCCCCCTGCATGAGCCACTCATTCTCATCCAAGATTGCAACGTGGGAGGCATTTAGCCATACCCTGCTTAACATTTTAGCTCCATTATGGAACAGAAATGGCTGCACTTTGCAGAGGGCTTTGGACAGATACGAAGGGCAGACTGGGGCACGTGGCCCCAGCTGGTAAATGTGAATGTGAAAAATATGAATGCTAGTAGCCAGTCAAAAATGTTCCTTTAAAAAAAAATGTTCCTTTAATGAAAAGGTTTCCAGGAACAATAAATGCAGAGGAACTGCATTATATAATTATATGACTGGGATTGGCAATCAAGATGGACCACAGTTAGGTAATCAACAATATTCAGGTTCCTAAATGTGCTATTTGTTCTTCTGACCTTAGGACATTTATCAAGATCCAGAAATAAAAGGGTAACTCAGTGTTTGTGAAGGTTGAGAAACATTGGTTTATTGAGTGAATGAGAGAGTATGCTTAAATAGTCCCTTTTTCTTTTGACACAAGTTACACATTTCTTTTTACATAAATTATAAGAGTCATGGTGGCATATTCCTGTAATCCCAGCTACTCAGGAGGCTGAGGAAGGAGGATCCCAAGTGTGAGGCCAGCTGGAGCAATAGTGAGACCCTGTCTCAAGATAAAAATAAAAAGGGCTGGAGTTGTAGCTCAGTTATACAGTGCATGCCTAGTATATGTGAGGACTGGAGTTCCTTCTCCAGTACTGCCCCCCAAATGTTGCTCATTTACTTGTTCACATTAAGTAATTTGCGGTGTTATAAACGTGCAGTAATGATGTTGGCACTTTTTTTGTGCTTATAGTAATGTGGTCAGCCTCTGCATTAAGTGTCTGATGTCTGCTTCTCATCTAATAACCTTTACAATGACAAGTACAGAAAGAGGGAGGGAAGGAGGAAGAGAGAGAGCGAGAGAGAGGCTATTCACCATCTTACAAAGAGTGAACTCAAGTTTAGAAAGGTTAAGTACTTACTGTTGGCCATTTAGTATTAAGCCAAGGTTTGTGCCTGGATTTGTCTGCTGTCTACACGGGGCTGGAGAGAGTATGGTTGACCTGGTTCAGACTATGAGTTGGGGAAAGTGTAGGGAGTGGCTAACCTTGAGTAGGTGCATGATCTGGGTTTCAGAAAAAAATTTCCTTCAGAGATGAAGCAAACAGAAATGTCCAGCTAGTCCTGAGATGTAATAATGTGGCATGGCCCTAAGGGTCTACAGTGCAGGTAAAGAAGCCAAGCCAACCATATCAACATGGCTCATTATAGCAAAAACATGCTTACTCAGATCAATAGGAAAACCTGCCTGAGAGTCCAGGAATGGGGAAATAATCTTCACCCCAGGGGCAGAAGGATTGTGAGCAAGAACAGGAACATACATGCATAAATACAGGGAGAAGATGGAAGACACGTCAATGAAGATGATGATGTCGTCTTAGTTCGGACTGCTGTGTCAAGCTAATAATAATAGACTGGATGGCTGACAAGCGATAGGAATATTTCTGAGGATGGAAGTCCAGGATCAGAGTGTCAGCACGATCATGTTCGGGTGAGGCTGCTCTTCTGGGTTGCAGAATGCCAACTTCTTGATGCATTCTCAACGTGGCAGAGAAAGGACATGCTAGCTCTCTGCAGCGTCTTTTATAAAGGCATTAATACATAATGAGGGCTGTATACTTGTGAACTACTAACGTGCTCAGAATCCACTTCCTACTCCTATAACATTGGGGGTTAGAATTTCAGTATATGAATCTAAGAGGGAACACAAACATTCAGTTCATTGCAGATAGCAAACAGGGTTTTGTTTCATTTTTCTCGTGGTCCTAAGGACTGAACCCAAGATCTCACACACACTACACAAGTGCTGTAACACTGAGCTACACCCTCAGCCCAGCAAATAGTTTTTGAGTGCTCACCATATGTAGACACATAAATGAACACTTCATAGGTCTATGAAATGAGCATTTTATAGGTGAGAAAATTTAAGATTCATGGAAGTTACATGCTTTTTAGGAGATCACTCAAGCCTGTCAGACTCCAAAGTTAAGAAAGTGTACAATTTCTTTTTTTTCATTTAATTTTATTTTAATGGTACATTTTAGATGTACATAGTGATAACATTCATCGTAGGGGATTTGTACCTGTACGTGATATATCTTGTTGCTTCTGTTAAGCATACTATTTCTTTATCCACAGATGTGTCACCTATTGTCCAGCCTAGATGTCCCCCAAACTCTCCTCTAAGAAGGCATGGAAAGAGAGGGATTTGGAGAGAAAAATCTGTGGATGATCTGAATAGCATTTCACTGGACAGGATCCTCAGGGAGCCAGAGCTGTGTTATTATAGGGCTGGAAATCTGCACTCTGTTACCATCACTCTTCTTATGAGCTCTGTGTTTTCTCTGTGTATGTCCCTTTGTCTTTAATCAAGTTCTTATGGAAAATTCCACTTGCTTTGCTGTGCTGAGGGAAACAATGTTCTTTTGTTCGTGGCTGAGCTGGAGAGAAACAAAAAATTCTCTGATAAGGGTGGATGACAGGATGGGATGGAATGGGGGTAGGCAACAGTGGATGTCAGAGAAGCCTAAAGGGGCAGCCCTCGTGCACGTGCACATTCCTGGATCCTTTTTACTCCGGAGTATTGTGGCAAAGGGGAAGTGAGCATGTGATAAAAAGGGACAAACTCGGTAACCGCATTGTGTTGTTCTCTTTTGACTATAGATGCTGTCTGTGAAACCAGCCTCTGGTAAAACATATGCTGGTTCTTTGGTTGCCTCCAAAGGGGACCTCCTCACTCTTTAGTTTTCTGACTAGAGATAAACTAGCTTAACATCTTTTAAAACCCACCACTTCTCCCTCCTTTCTGTCATATAGCCGGTTGCTCCTTGATCGTGGGTCCTCTTGAGCTCTGACAACACACTTGGGTAGCATACCCAAAAGTTGTCTCAAGTCTGTTTATCTTTCCCAGTGTCCACTTAGGCAAAAAAGAGACTCATATCCTCACCATGCCCAACCATATATACATCTGATGAGTCACACAGATAGAAAACACACAACTTTTTCAAATGGACCCACCTGTGCTGTGTGTTACCAGCTAATGCACTACTAAGTACTAAAATAGTGCCGTCTCCAAGCTCCTCAGCTGTTCTACTGCGGTTAGGATTAGGACTAGGGTTAGTGTCAGGCGAAGGAGCAGGTTGCTACTCACACTCTCCTGCTGGCTGCCACTCCCCAATTCCTTTTCCCTTGGCCCAGATGAGCACAGAGGCTACAGCAGCAATTTCAGGGCATAATTTTCACTTTGACCAGGGAATGACTCTCTACTTCTTGCAGACTCTTCCCCAATCACCCATTTACTAGTGTCCTCCTCACTTGGTCTCAGTTGGGGGTGAAAAGGGAAAAGCCAGAATAAAGCATGGTAAAGGGAGGGAACTCACACTCTGATATTTCTTTTAGAAGTGTGATCTTTCCAGTTGCTGGTGATAACGGTGATCAAGGAGTTAGGAAATTTTACCTTCGCTTTTAGTAAGTACCAGTAGCACATATCTTAAGGCTTTCTAGACAACTGATGATGGGAAGTACAAGCACCTATTTTCTCAGTTTTTGCACCTAATTTTCTCAGCTTTGGGGATTTGCCAACAATTCAGAGGTGACAGGAAAAATCGTATTCAGCACTCAATTATATGTATATTAATGCAACAGTGAAGGTACAGAAATAGACTTTGTTGGTTCTACATAAGACTGAAATAAGATAGAAAATTTCATTTACCATGAGTAACGACCTCAGCCCACAGTATTTGTTAAATCAGTGGTAGCCACTGTTGTTCCATAATCTTTCATTGAATCCGTAGGACCAACCACGCTCTAGAATTCAAGAGGTTTTGGATTTTAGAATAGTAATTCTGTATATTACATAGCACCCCCAAGGAAGTCTGGGACAAAACCCTTTTTAAAATTAAATATATTCATTGTTCTGCAGTGAGACATAGAAATAGTCACAGTAAGTGGTTTAAATAGTCCAAAATCAGTGTAGATGATGATTTACTACCAAATGAGTTCAGACCAGTATAAGGTTTTGATATCAAATGAATTATGAACAAACTGTCAGTTTTCAGAGTCCCTTAGATTTCAGATAAAAGATTGTGGACTTTGTATTAACACAAGTCCTACTTGCCCCAAACCAACCAACCAAGTCACTAGATTGTAGCTGTCCTCACAGCCAGTTTCCATCAATGCATCATTGATCTGGCCCTTTACAAGATAAACTGTGCTTCACTTGACCCATTCATGTTTTCCTGAGCCAGCCCAAAACAATACCCTTTCTAAGCACATATTCAATTTGATTCAGTTCAATTGTTCTGCCACTCTGGCAAAAGTAGTTGGTGTCTAGTGGACAAAGCCTTTCGGGTGACTACAACACTGCAGCAATTTATTAAATAATGTTCTTCTGACTAATAAGCTTTACACATAACTCTGAAACATGCCTGAATTATAACCAGAGAAGGTCAGGCACAAGGCTGAGTTCACTGGGAATTTTGCCCACCTTTAAGAGTGTGGAGTAGACTCCTTAGTCATAGCTCCTGAAAAGTGTTTCATTCTGGCTACTATCAAGTGATTATATATGCCAGGAGCGTTGGCCAAACTCCAGTTAATCAAGGGTTCTTTCTACTTTTGAATAGCTGCTCTTTTTTCTTTTTAGTTTAAAAAAAATGGTAGAATAAAAACTATAAATTTAATCCACAGAGTCCCCAGATTACTTGCAATTATTATTTAACTTGGAATATTTACTACCAATTAGTTGACTCATTTAAAATAATGTACTGTAGAAAGCTTCATGTAATGCTAAAAATATTTTTAATATTAACTTATTAGAGCAATAAGAGGGATATTTTTAGCACAATTTAAAGAGTGCCCTAGAGCTCTAGAATTTAAAGAGTATGTTCCTAACTTCCATGGGCTCGGCATGAAATATAACTCTCAAGAAATACATGGGTGATAAAAATTTAATTCAGAATAGTATCTATCCTGCCTACAGGGGTATGCTACTGCTGGGAGGTACACAGAGGCCTCCAATTGATTGTTAAGGTTTTATTCTTTAAGATGAATAAAAGGTACATGGGTATTTATTAGCCTTTATATTTTTTAGAATGTCTGAAATATTTAGTGATAAATTAATATGTACATATAATTTCCATGAATTCATCTTGACTAGAGCAAGTGAAGCTCAAAATATACTTCTACAATAGTGTATCTTTTTAAAAAAAATTATATATCTTGATAACGATAAACTATTTCTAATCTTCCATCCTTCCTTGTATTGCCTTCTTGTAATCTCTGATGTTTCTTGATCACTACACCACATGCTCAGAATGCTTTTCTTTTCTTTTCATTCTCATTCTCTTTCTGGTACTGGGGATTGAACTTCTGGCCTTGCACATGCGAGGTAGGTACTCTACCACAGATCTACATTCCCAGCTCAGAACGCTTTGTAGGAATTAGTTACTGCACAAAGAGAAAGCCTTTTCCATTCATAGTAGGTGAGAAATGATTGCATTTTAAAGTGAAGTGTGACACTTTATTCTTGGAAAGAACTTCAAAACACTGTGGGAGCTCCTAGCCTCCCCAGCCCACTGTGGTTATTGTTTCTGCCCCCTCAGTCTGCTCTTGCATGTTTTCTCTTACTCTTATCTTTGGCTGAAGAAGTCAGTTAAGCTATTTGCATATTTTGATTGTTCTGTGTCTCCTTTCTCATAGATGCTGTTGCATATAAGGCATTATTACATGGGAGTGGCCTGTCCCAGAATTCTGGGCTCTTTTCCATACAAACTTTATATGCAAAAGGAGACAGAGTCCACATCGGTGAGCCTTTACAAGATGTGGGAAGCTAATCATGGGTTTACTTGGTCTCATGTCAAACCAAATAGAAAATCTCCTTGAGGGCCAAAGTTAAAGCCAACATTACAAAAATGCTTATTTAGCACTGTTGACACAAATCTTAGTATGTAGAATAGTTCGTCATGTTAAAACTTTTGTCCTCCTTTTAGATATCATTATGGTAATTATGTAACATTCTATAGGAGTGTAGTTCAGATGAAAAAATTCTTTAGTATTATTTACATATGCTACATGTGTGCTGTGTATAATGCTTCCAAAGTGGTTGTTCATAGAGTCTTGGAGAAGCATGTTTATTTCTCCGTAGTAAAATATGTTAAATTTGAAAACTTCAAACAAATGCATGATTTTTAAAATTTATTGTTTCATAAAAGATAATATTGAGGTTTTATCTCTGTAGGTCAGTCTTTGTAGAATGGGCAGTACTAAGGCTTTCCAGCCCTATAGTTATTTCTACTATTAACCCCTTGAAAGAAGTGTGGGGAACACCAGGAGCAGGACCAAGGTATACGAAGTCAAGATCTGGCAAAAGTGTCCACAAATCACTCTTGTCACATTAAACAGGCTAAGGAAAGTAAAGAAGGAGATCTAGGGGCATGTGCCTTCAAGGCTCTGTGGCCAGGAGGCTAGTTTCCTTGGTTCCATGGGTAGTCTGCCTAAGTTGGCGAGAGTATACAAAACTGGTCCTGGAAAGGATCAGTCTACACCTGTAAGGAGCCCAGAGTAAATTTTCTATTTTTAGAAAAGCAATCCAAAATTATGTTCTTCAAAGGCTGGGCAGGTCCAGGAAAAGGAGCAGCTGGAGTTCGATGTGTGGAATATGATAATGGTCTATGATTCTAAAGTTTAAATGAAGCAGACTACATTTTCTTCTAGGCAGTAGCCTTGAGAATTGACTCTAAAATGGGAGCTTCTAATATGCTGCAGTCCTAGTGACTTCAGTTTACTAATGTGACAATTTGTTTTTAGTCCCTCCAAACTAGATTAGAGATAATAGCAATGTATTGGTCAGCTTTCCTGTTGCTGAACACAACACCTGACAGTCATAACTTAAAGGAGAAGGGTGTTAGTTTAGCTCATGGTTTGGGGGATTCACTCCATAGTCAGCTGGCTCCAAGGCAGCAAACTATGGCAAAAGGGCCTGGTGGAGCAAAACAGCTTAGTTCATGGCAGCTGGGGAGCAGAATAGGAGAGCGTGCCAGAGAGGAAGGGGTGAGGGACTAGATTGGCATCCTTGACTCACCCAGACACACACAGCAGTGTGCTCTACAAACCTACCAGGCTTTTCTTAATCTCATGAAGTTGACATGTCAGGATTAACAATTGCAGCTAATTTAAACAAGGCCTTAGCACTTACAGAGTGTTTTCACCTGTCCTCAAATACATAGGTAGAACAGATGTGGTAGGCAAAGGAAAACATGCAGAAGGATTACTGATCACGCTTTGATGAGGACCCCAAGCTGTATAATACTTACTTTCACTCATTTAATTAATATTTTTTGAGTTTCTCTTGTGTGTCAGGCATTGTTTAAGGCATGCAGACATTGTAGTAGATGAAGCAAAGTCTCCGTCCTCATAGAGCCTACATTTTTTCAAATTAAAATGTGACAAATATGAGCTAGTGAGAAGTGCTACAAAGAAAGGCAAAGCAGGATAAAGGACTGGAAAAGTAAAGCAAGATAAGAAGGATGCTGTTTGGCTAGATGTGGTGGTACATGCCTGAATCCCAGCATTTGGGAGGCTGAAGCAGTAGGATCACCATAAATTCGAGGCCAGCGCCCAGACTACATAGCAAGACCCCGTCTAAAAAAAAAAAAAAAAAAAGAGAGAGAGAGAGAATGAGGGATGCTGTTTGGCACATGGTAGTCAAAGAAGCCTTCGCAGGAGGTAACATTGGAGCAGAGAACAATGCTAATGAATCGTTGACATGCTATGAGAATATCTAGAGAAAGTTCCAGCACATTTGCATCATTTTCCCCTAATTTTAAACATGTGTAAGAGTAGATAGAATTGTATTACCAACTCTATGTATCCATTACTCTGTTGTTATATTTCCAATCTATTCACCAGCTTCATCCTCTTATTGGATTATTTTAAAGCAAATCAAGGCATCATATAATTTCATCCAATATGCATTTCTAAAGATAAGAACACTTTTCTTTGACCTGCCACAATATCATGATCACATACTAAAAATTATAAATAATTCTTTAAAATCATCTCATATTCACTAGTGTTCAGCTTTCCCAGATCGGCTTTCATATACAGTTAGTCTTAAATATCCTGGGGTCCCACATTCACAAATCCAACCAATAAATGGTCTAAAATGTCAGGGGAGAAAATTGTATCTCTACTGAAAATGTAGAGCATAACACCTACTAACACAGCATTTCCATTATAGCATGTATTCTAAGTAATCTAGAGAAAATTTTGAAGCATACAGAGAATGTGTGTAGGTATATGCAAATACTATGTCATTTTACATAAGAGAATTGAGCATCCAAATATTTGGGTATCCTTCAGGTATTCTGGACCTAATCTACAGATACAAAAGAATGAATATATATTTTTGCTATTTGGCTTATGAAAGTCAATATTTAAGTAAACTTATGGAATGCTATCAGGGTTGGGCATGATGAAAATAGCTCAGGAATGTCTCCAAATGAGATATTACTTGATACTTCCTAGATTAGCCAATGTAAGGGCTGATAAAATGTAAGGTCTGATAATACTGGTGAGGGTGTAGATTAGCAGGATGGTTTACATACTGCTGGTAAGAATGTGAATTGATGCAACCACTTCAGAAAAGTTAAGCACTACCTTGTAAAGTTGATCTTCCACATATTCTAAGACTCAAGAATTCCACTCTTAGACAGGCATGGTGGCACATGCCTGTAATCCCAGTACTCAAGGAAGCTGAAACAGGAGAATTGCTGCAAGTTTGAGGCCAGCCTGGGCTACACAGGGAGTTCAAAGCCAGCCTGGACTACATAGTGAGATCCTGTCTCAAAAAAAAAAAAAAAAAAAAAAAAAAGAATTCCACTCCTAGGCCTTATTTCTAGAGAATTCTTGCACTTTCACGCAGCACCAGTCATAATGGCAAAAACCTAACTAAATAAAAAAATAAAACAATAAAAAATAAACCCTTTCCCAAAATCTCTAAGCAACCAAAATGTCCAGGAACAGAAAAATGAATCTATGAATCATGCTATCATCACACAGTGAAACTTTATACAGCAGTGGAAATGAATGTGTAAACTATAACTACAAGCAACATAAATCTTAGAAACATACCATGAAGATTCGGATGACTACATTAAATAGGATATCATTTTATAAAGCACTAAATAAGGAAAATAATACAATACAAAGTTCAAATACATAAATATACATATACACTAAAACTTTTTTAAAAAAGCACAGGAGAAATAAGCATAAAATCTTCCAGACTGCAGTTACCTCTAAAGAGGAGGTAGAATAAGATAGAAGACGAATGTATATATAGGTAGATGAGTAAAATTGATAGTGTTCTAGCTCTCCTTAAAAGTCAGAGATGTGTTTGTGGTGGTTGTGGGGGATAGGTAGGGAAAAGACAGGATGAAGGTCTGTTGAGCTTTGTTAGACATTAACGGAGAGACTTACTAAGGACTACAACCTCTATCTCTGCAGATTAGGCTCAAGCACCCAGAAAGACAAAGGCAGAGAAACTAAACTCAGGAAGGTCCCAAGTAGCATGATCAACATAAACCCCTTTACTTAATATTTAAACCTAAACTACTTGTTCCTAAGTTCCCACCCATAATCCTAGCCTCCACCAAATGACAGGAAAGGTCGTAAGACTGGAAGAAAACCCAGAGGAGGACCAAAAACAGTTATGAAGCCAATCAGATTCCAGGAGCCTACATGGGAGAGGATCTCAATGAAAAGGAGCCACAGACAAGAATCCAGGAGTCAAGTGCAAGGCCCTATCCTCAGTGCCAAAAAAAAAAAAAAAAAAAAAATCCATGAGTATTTCACTTCCAAATGCTCCCTACTTATGTTTGGGGATTTAGCTCAGTGGTACAGTGCTTCCCTAGTAAGCATAAGGCCCTGAGTTCAAGTCCCAGCACTGCAAAAAAAAAAATGACTTTTCAAATGCTCCCTACTCATCCAGAGTAGCTATCTATCATCTCTTTCTCTCGTCCCTCTTTTCCTCCATCTTCAAATAAATTGTCTTTTTTTTTCATTTAAACTTGGCTTCTTTAATTCTTTACTGACACTGGGTTTATGATTCCTGAGAACTGCGTGCTCCAGCAGAGCAAGGGCAGGACGTGGCATGTTCACCCCTCCCCAGACGTTACATGTTCATGGCTGTTGATTTTATTACAACGCTTCAAAGATCAGATATAAATTATGTGGCTTCTTTTGTATATATCAAATGTTGAGTAAATAAAACAAGCCAGCCAGGCCAGGGCAGAGCTGTGTGAAGGTGGTATTGTGCCTGCCATCCACGTAGCCATCTGCTGGCTGCTGGCAGGAGTGTACTTTTGGCATCTGGAAGCTATTTACTGCACCGTGGGTGCCAAGGAGGTGAACTGATTCCCATAAGTGAGAAATGAAACACTCACTCAGAGTGGGAACTCCCAAATACACATCTAATAATTATGCACCATGGTAGACTTCATTCGGGGAGAACATAATTTATTTGTATTTAAACATTCTTTTACCGTTTGACAATGCGGTGATCCCGCTGAGAGGTACCAGAGATTCAAATGTATGCTTTTATAAACAATTTTTCTTCATGTCCATCGTGCTGCCTCAAGTTGCTGAAGATCGTGACTTGGGTTCATGTAATGTCCTTCACTCGGACATAGACACATGAAACACATTTTCAAATACAAATACAGAATTAAAGTGGGAGATCTCACTTGGCCTCATGTGAGAATAGTCACAAATTTCATCAGTATTTCTGATACAATTTCAGGCATCCTGGCAGATCTTGCCATCTGCAAATGGGCAAGCCCATTAATTGTAATTAAGTGTCAGAAATGAATATCAAAAATGTAGAGTCTTTTTTATTAGTAAGGAATATTAACAACATATGATCTTAGCTGTGTGCCAAAGACAGTACTTTGTGCTGGAGTCTAAGATGTTGGACAGTTTTGGAGACTATTAATAGAGCTCTGAAGAATGAATCTTTTCATTTTGTTCTAGTGGTAAGTTGTAGACATTGTCTTACTTTTCTCATTGCTAAGACGAAATGCCCGGCACCCAAAGTTTAAGGCGGATAGGTTTGTTTTGGCTCACGGTATGTAAAGATTTCAATTTTTAGTCACTCCTCCCACCAAAAGAAACCAACCAACACCATCTAATTTTTTTTAAAAAAGAAACTTAATAAAAAGATAGTGGTTAGCTCACTGATCCTCTGGGAAGGCGTAAAAGTGATACTGTGAGGTGCATTCTGTGAAGAGCTAGTCACCTTGTCCCCATCAGCCACACAACTGATTCTGCTGCCACTGATGCCGTTGTTGCTAGCCTGTCTCTCTCCAAAGACTCAAAATAGCTGCCAGCATGCTGTTGCCTCTCCTGGACCAGCATACTCTGTAAGCACCTGACTAGTGGAGGCCATGGCTTGACAGCAAGGGCCTAAGGGAAAATGTGTATCTTGCACGCTCTGATTCTGTAGTGGAACAGGGTTTTGCTAACTTGGTAAGGCCCAGACTGGGCTTGAATTTGAGATTCTCCTCTCTCAGCATCCTAGAGTACTGAGATTACAGGAATGTGTCACCATGCCTGGCTTGGCTTAGAGCCAAAATTATTGAGCACAGCCTATGCTCTTTAAATATAGCTAGAAAATGCTTACTGGATCACTTGAACATCTCTAACGTCTATTGTTCTATTATTTTCTTTGTTCATTTAGTAATGATAATCTACTTCAGTCTTTTACTCGCTTCATAAGATGAACATTTCGTGATCAGTCTAAACATTTTCACATTGATGAATATTTGGCTGATCAAATTTTCCTTATTCAAAATAATATATCCTCTTAGATATATCTTTCTGCATGTGCCTAAGTATTTCCAAGAGTCCCGGTAGTACAATTGCTGGATCAAATGGTAAAGCATCTTAAATTTTGTGTATATTACTAAACTGTCTCCTAAAAATTTTTGTACTAATTTACATCCCATCTTTCTATAAGTATATGTGTTTAAGTTTATAAGTGTTTTTTTCTCTCATCAGTCTCTACATGTACATCAATTTAAAGGTGAAAAACATGTCATTGTGATTGCAATTTATATCCCCCTGATCTTAAGTCTAGCTCAGCTTTTTTTCATGTTTTCACCGGCCATTTATATTTTTCCTTCCATGAATTGCCTATTTGTATTTTTAAATCCATTTTCTCCACGGCTAATTTTTTCTTTTTTGATGCTGGAGATTGAACCCAAGGCCTTCGCATTGAAGTATATACCCAGCTGTTTTTTATTTTATTTACTTTTCCTCCTCCTCCTCCTCCTCCTTCTTCTGCTTCTTCTTCTTTTTCTTCTTCTGTTGTTTCTTCTTTTTTCTCTTCCTCTTCCTCCTCCTTTCCTTCTTCTCCTTCTCCTCCTCCTCCTCCTCCTAAAACTCCCCACAACCCTCTTGCCTTTGCCTCCCAGCCTCCTATTATAGGTATGTGCCGCCATACCCAGCTTACTTCACATTTTCTTAACACATTCAGTAAAGGTTGGCTTTCCTTGGAATTATGTTATATGACTTTCATAATTAATTTTGAAATTTAAAAAAATTTGAGGAAAAAGAGTGGTCCTGGTATTCAACCACTTTGTGCTTAGCTTTTCAGAAAGATCTTCAGTAGCAGCATGAAGAGATGAAACTGGAAGCTGAGAGACAAGATATAAAATGTGTTTACCAAGGACCTGAGTAGCCTTGGTTAGGAATGGTGAGGAGATGATGAAACAGTAGAAAGGACCACATACAGATCTGATGATTAGACATGGTGGCGTAAGACAGAGGAATTTAGACAAACTCCCAGGTTGGATGCTTGGGAGACTGGGTCCTTAATAGTGCCACTTACTGAGGCAATAGGCTGATCATTCTCCATTTGCCAATTCCCATTTGCCAATTCCCCTGCCCACAAGCTGTTCTTACTCTTCATCTCATTGCTTTCTGCCCCAGGAAGCTGACCTCTATGGAATGAGCTCCTTGGTTCCTTTGGTCTTTAGCTTCAAGCTGGGCTTGGCCAATGAGTGCTATCAGCAAGTCACTATGGAGAGAGGCCAGAGTTTGGTCACGGATGTGGTCACATCTTCTGTTGCCAGCAATTCATAAGTTCTTCTCTTTGACCCCCTTGGGCTTCCCCTCTGTTGCTTGTCTCTCTGTTGCTATACAACTCTTATTGGATCACTTGAACATTACTGTCACTGAACACTCATCAGTGACTTAATTGTGTCCTCTATTTTCTGCCGGGATCTTGATGGATGTAGATGGTGAATACAGGTGAAGGGAGGCTTGGGGTGAGGGAAGGATGGTAAATTCACACTAAGAAATGATGGGCTTAGCAAGGCATGTGTTCACATGCTTATAATCCCAGCTACATGGAAGGTTGAAGCAGGAGGATATTAAGTTTGAAGCTAGCCTGGGCAACTTAGTGACTTAGCCAGAGCCTGTCTCTAAGTAAAAATAAGAAAAAGGTTGAGGATGTAGCTTATTTCTCTCTAGGTCTAATCCCAAATACCAGAAAAGAAAGAAAAAGACAGAAATGGGGGTGGGGGGGGAGAGAGTGAGATGAAATGATGGGTTTAAGAAGTTTGTGTGATAGCTAAGTGGTAATGTTTATGTGATGCTTATATCGGGAATATAGACTGGGCTAGAGAAACAGATCTGGTATTTACTACAAGATGAGCATTCATTATTTGAAATGCTTAGGACAAGTATTTCAGATTTTGGAAGATTTTAGATTTGGGGATATATACATATACACAATGGGACATCTTGGGGATTGAATCTAGGTCTAAACATGAAATTAATTTATGTTTCATATACACCTAGGCTGAGGGTAATTTTAGCTTATATATTTACTTTTTCAGGGTGCTGGGGAACAAGTAATTTTATACAGTATTTTTAGTATACCTGTTTTTTGGCTGAGATCCATCACATGAGATCAAGTGTGGGATTTTCTACTTGTGGTGTCATATTATTACTCAGAATTTTCAGATTTTGGAATTTTGGATTAGGGATGTTATAATAAAAGTGCATATTAGTATATTTGGCAGTTGAAAATATGTAATAATAATAGGGAATACTTTAAAGGTAAAGAAACTAAATTCTGAGCTCTGAGGAGGATTGATAGTTTAGAGAATAATGAGAAGACTAAAGGAAATTGAATACTACTCAGAGAAATAAAAGAGAGACTAGGGTATAATTGTGGCATGGAGGTTGGATGGGAAAATTTTAAGAAGGCAGGCGTGGCTAATTGCATAAATGGTACCAACCTCTCGGTTGAAAAGTTTGTAGGGTCAGTCCTAAGAATCGAAAACTAGTTTGGGAAATCTAAGGCTTACTAATGACTTTATCAGAAGAACTGTTGACGGACTGGTAGGGGTTGAGCACATTGCCCACAGCCAGTAAAAAAGTGGGGTGGCAAAGTAATGAACTTTTGTGAACCTCAGAGTTCTAGGCTTTTTCAGGATTTTTGGAACAGTACTCACTACTAAGATGGGGTAAAGAATATTTGGAGACCCAAGAAAGTTAGACTGTGTGTGGAACTATCCATGTAGATGTATTCTCCCACACTCTCCAGCCCAGAGAAATCTATTTCTAGAGTTGGGGGGTGGGGAGGACGCTACATGTTCTCCATTCGTCTATTAACCTCTGTCCCTGGCTTCTCAAACCATTTTTTCTATAGTCTAAATCAACTACTCATTTTGGGGCTTGAGATCATGGCAACTAAAGCCAGAAAGATTTTCCTTCCATGTCCCTTTCCCCAGCCAAGAAGCCGACTGGTTTACAGGAGCAAGAGTTGAGAGGACTGGGAAAGCAGCATCATATAAGGGGAAAAAATAGCAAGGGAAAATAGGTTAATAAACTAAATATATTATCATGATATATGGATTGGTCTTTGAAGTCCAATCTGGAAGAGAGTGGGATGCATGTTGGAAGAGGATATGAGGCAAAAGGATTTCTCCTGCAATGATAGCACTTGTCAAAGTATATGGAAGTTCCCTTACCCAAAGAAATCCTCCTGCAACGATGGAACCCTGGCATGATACGTGCATCACTACACGATAGTCAGTCTTGAGATTCATCGTACTTGAATTCAGTCCTTCAGAGCCACAGAGATTACTGTGGAGAATCAGCTTCTTTTTTCCCCTGGATAAGATTGACTGGTGCCAGTGGGACTGGGGCTGTTAAATCTGGAAAAAATTACCTGAGGAGGAGGAAAGGGCTTAGGGAGACTCAAGAAATTTTTTTCTATTCATGGCTTGTTTCAGAATTTGCTATATCATACCATGCTGGACTTTTTACTGTGGTCAACTTGAGCAGGAACGCCCAGCTGGACTGACTCTGTATGGTTCTGGGTATAGAAGATCCACCTGAAGTTTATTGCCAACAACATAAAGGAGAATAGGAGTAGAAGATAGTGGCCGCCTGTTTCCCAGGAGAAGCTCGTTGTGGCTGGTTCTCTGGAAGGGAACTTGGCTGTTCTCATCACAGAAGGAGATCAGGGCCTTGCTGTTGTTGAGGACAGCTGCTGTTTGCTTCAGAGGAGTTCTGGTCTTCATCTTTGCTGCGAGCATCGTATCCTGGCTCCGGTATAGATTTCTTCAGCCTTTTAGTGCACACACGACGTACATGGGACATTGCTGTGGACTCCCAGCCCTTGATTAGCTCTTTCAGGTCTTCAGATTGTAGGTAGATGTTCCGCACTCTTCCTGCATTTGGCTTGTGTGTGTGAATGTTGTAACTTGGATTGTCCTGTATTAAATCTGCTCTCTTGCAAACCATTGACTCTAGAAAAGTAACTAATACACATACTAAACAATCTCAAAAGTCAACTGTCACAATTAACTAACAAAGTATATTGTAAATCACCTTCTAAAGATATTCAGCATACTTAGTAATCATTTCATTGTTCCTTTTGTCCTTGTGGCATGACCACACTCAATTCTGGGAATAAAGGTGTCTCTTTCATCTATTAAACCCTGTTGCTAAATGGCAATAAATCATTATTCATTGAATTCTACAATCTAAACTATATGTTACTGAAGAACTTGTAGTCCCCATGCATCATAATTAACATCAAACAGTAGTACAAAATTGCAGTATAACAAAGGACTACATAACTAATAACTCTAGCTGGTTAGGACTCAATTAATTCACTAAGCTTAAAGAAGAATAAAGGAAAATAAGACAGTTTCTACCTCCCATACTAAAGGAAGTGTTTTGTCAATCTGGGTTCAGTCACTATAGAAAAACTACACAGTGATGTGAACAGGGAAAGTTTAATATAAAAAGTTAACTAAGGAGTTGGGGATTTAGCTCAGTGGTAGAGCACTTACCTAGCAAGTGTAAGGCCCTGGACTCGTTTCCCAGCACACCACTCCCCCCAAAAAGAAAAAGTTAACTATAGCAGGCTGTGGCTAGTAGGTGCAATGATAATTCTAAAAATACAAGAAAGGCAGACATAATCCAGGGTTGAGACAGAGTGCCCATATGAAAGTACTTCCCAGAGCTGAGATCTAAGCATTGGAGAGGACATGGCTGGGTGGGGTCACTGAACAAAGTAGTACAATGGATAAGTCCCACAGATAAATCCTTGTGTCATTGAATTGGTAGACTGGCCAGAAATCCCCCATCTAGAACTTGCCTGACTTCTACCAGCTGGAACTTGCCAGAAATCTGCCCACTGCATCTTGCTGGAAACATGCCTTCTGGAACTTGCTGGAAAGATGCCCTCTAGAGTTCTTGGGAAAGTTGTTCACAGAGCAGTATCTTACTAGAGTACCACCATGTAACTGCCCAGAGCAGAATGGAGGTTGCTCAGTGATTTACTTCCTTTGAAATCTTTGAATAGTTCTGCAATCCCTTCTTTGCTATTTTGAAATCCAAAAAGCACTGAAAATCCAATGTTTTCTTAAGATTTGCTGGCAAAAACTTGTCCTGATTTGGATGCTGGTAACACTTGTGCATTGCAGGGATCACTAACTAAAGATGCAGTGGTGTAGTAGATGGACACAGGAGAAACCACATGTGCTGCAGGAGTCTTGAATGAGTACACAGGAAGCAGGAAGCAGGGTCCTTTCCTCCTGCAATGCTTCTGTAGCATGTTCCACTGAGAAAAACTTAACACTGTTCCAGCTGGCAAACTGGAAATATTTAAAGGACCCAAGTATGTTTCAATAGAGCACGCAAAAAGGGTGGATTTACAGCTGAGATTCACTACACTGATAAGCGGCATGAACAGTCACCTCAAATTCTCTCCCTTCTTCTAATTTTTAGGATCCTCAAAAATGTTTTAATGTTTTTTGAAATAGGCTGGGTATTAATCAGGTGAGTCACTGAACTCTCCAATCATGGGTAAAATTCAAATTCCTCTTTATGGGTCCCTTGAGTTCCACAACCGTCATGGTCAGATTCCAGTTTAGCATCCATGAAGTGCATACATATTCAAATAGATTTGTCTGCCTAGAGCACATTTTGCCCTCAATGTAACCTGTTTTGGTAAGAGGGAGGTAGCATCCAGAATGAAGTGGGAAATGATGGAGTGTAATATAGATAAGTTTTTTTTCTACAAAATGAGAAGTTTGCGAAGGTGAGGACAAAAGATAGTGGTAGCTAAGGAATTTTAAAAAATGAAGTGAAAGAGATTTAAGCAAGTTTAAAAGACACTGGGGAAGATTCAGGGGAGATGGAGGGCCTGAGTAGAAAGAAAGAAAAGAGAAGGGAGAAAAAAAAATGTCATGCACAGTTCCTGAGAAGGTGAGAGGGGTTGGGATCTATGGAAATAAAAACTCACTTTAACTCAAAGCTTTGATACAGATTTGAGATTATTGTACTAACATTTTCTCAAAATAACTTATTAGTTTTAAAAACCATTGATATGCAAGTGATTCATAAAATGAAAGTATTTAGTAAGAAACACTGAGAAGGAAGAAACTTGTTGACATAAATACCTTAAGAGTGCTGAGTGCTGTGTTGGCTATTATTTTTCTCAATAAGATAAAGAGAAGTTAGAGGTATTTGCATACCACTCAGTTGCACGAGAAACAAGAAATACTGTTAGAGGTAAATGGGGCAAAGGTCTTAGTTAAGTATAAACCTGTTTAGCTCAGTGGTTAGAGTGTTTGCCTAGCAAGCACAAGGCCCTGAATTCAATCCCTAGCACCAAAAGATAAAAATAAAACAAAAAAACTGTTTCTTAATTGTAAATGAAATTTCTCTCTGATAGTGCAAGAAACTTCCCAAGACATTTAATTTGGTCTTTTTTTGGGGGGTGGGGATCAAAGTCAGGGCCTTGTGCTTGCTAGGAAGACTTTCAATTTCAACTTCGAACTTTTTGCCCAGTACGAGATCTAGAACATGTTTGTTAGAAGAAATTGTACCTAATGTGCAAGACAGAAAGTTAAGGAAATTTAGGGTATTAGAAATGAAATGGGTATAGGTAAGGAATAGGGTATCGGTAATTAAGTGATAGTCCATGGGCTCTAAATTGGATAATGGGTGAGGTATTAAAAGAAGAAAGTTTAAGGGAGTACAAACCCTAAGGAGTTTAAAAAATAGTGTAGTAGGAATATTTGAATAAGCCAGATAGAAGGTGGCTGTCACCAAAGACTAGGATGTTTGATTTTGAAGGTGAAAACAAGGTCCAAAGTATGATCACATAAACAGGTATCTGAAGTGAGAATTATGGGAAAAGATTATTGGAGAAGGACTCAAATCAAAAAGCCAGGATGCTGTCCTTTTCATTTTAATTTCATCCAAGTAGAAATTGAAGGGCTTGAAATGGAGAGGAAGACACACTAGGTATGCAGTAAGTCAGGACTTCTGCCTAGGAACTACTTGGGAGTATAAATGCTCCAGAAAAATTGGATTGCTCAGTGATCTACTTTCCAGTAATTCTTTGAATAGTTCTGCAATCCCTTCTTTGCTTTTTTAAAATCTAAAAAGCACTGAAAATCCAATGTTTTTCTTAACATTTGGTGGCAAAAACCTGTCCCGATCTGGTTCATCATCATTAAAACTTACCTTCACTTGAACCCTTGGCAAGGAAATGGTAAACTCTGATCTGAAAGATCTGGTCTGAACTGAAGTGAGGCTACCGATATACTTCAACTACACTACTTACTGTGATAATCATAGTTTTTCCTGAAAAAAAGTTAAATTGATTATGGGGCTCCAGACTCCATGGGATGTCACCTAACACGAAGTACACATCTCTGAGATCTGAAAAATTCTGAATTCTGAAATCCACCTGGCAGAGTTTTCATATAGAGAATTAAGGACTCACATCTCACTGCCTTAAGTATAATAGGCTAATTTATTAAATATTAATTAAATATTGAGAGAATATATATTTATTTCTCTTGCGGAAATGTAATCTAAAAATTCAAGGGACCACTATTAAAAGGAATAAAGGAAGTTAATACTCTAAAACATAGACCTTTATGAGGAAAACAAGGTCTCAAACTTCAAGAACTTGAAGCTGAGTGTTGTTGTGATGGCTGATTGTGTCAATTTGAGAAAGAGAAATTCAATTTAATTGGCTCAGCAATTCCACATACTGGGTGTGGAAGACCTACCCTAGGGGGGCTTGTCACCTGGATGATATAAAGGGAAAATGAAGGAAGGTGGACTTAGTTTCTCCAAAGGAGCTCCAGTCTTTGCTGTCATCTTGGACATCATCTCCTAACTTCTAGAGCAGACCCTCAGCCTTCCATCGTAGACCCTTCCACGCTTCACTGCAGATTTATGTGGCTTCTGGTAAGGATTCTCACAGGACACTGCACTGAGCTCCACACCTTTGACTGGATCCTTCGGATCTCCAGCGCACAGACCCTCTGCACTCTTCCACGTCCAACTCTGTGCAGCTCTCATAAGCTGATCTGCAAATTTTTTTGTTTTGAGACAGGGTCTCGCTATGTAATTCAGGCTGGCCTTGAACTCACTACGTAGGCCAGGCTGGCTTTGAACTCACTGAGACCCTCCTACTTCGGATGCTGGGATTACAGGTGTATGCCACCACACCCAGTTTGTAAATTCTTATATATTTATATATTTTGTATAATAGCTGTTTCTCTAGTAAATACTGACTGATATAGTGGTATACACATTTAATCCCAGTATTTGGGAGGCTGAGGCAGGAGGATCCTGAGTCTGAGCCTAGTCTAGGCCACATAGTATGACCCTGTCTCAAAAAAAAAAAAAGAAATTATTAAGAACAATAAAATAAGATGGGTGTGGTGATCCATGTTTGTAATCCCAGCACTCAGGAGATTGAGGCGGGCCAGTTTGTGCTACAGAGGGAATGCCAGGGCAGCCTGACCAGAGTGAGGTCCAGTCTCAGAGACAAAAAAGAACAAAAAAACCTGCAAAAATTGTTTTTCAATTACAGTTTGCTTTTCTGATTTTATTAACTGAAAATTGATTGAAATTTGAAGTTTATTACATATAAATTATGGCAATTAAAAATACAAAGAATGATATCTGGAAAATTGTTCTTACAAGTTTACTGTATATTTACATTTCTCAGCTGGGCATGGTGGTGCACATCTGTAATCACAGAACTCTGAGAGGCTGAGGCAGGAGATTTGCGAGTTGAAGTCTAGCCTGGGCAACTCAATGACTGAGATCCTGTCTCTAAACAAAAAAAGCAAAGAAATACAGAAGCCTGTGCATGTAGCCCAGTGTGAAGGCCCTGAGTTCAATCCCCAGTAGCAATAAAAAACCCAAATACACACACACACGCGCACAAGCATATGTATGCTTTTATATTTACATTTCTGAAGGGACACAGCTATTTCTACCACTAGAAGGTTGCTACCACCAATACTAGTCACTTATATTGCCACATTATTTTTTCATCTATAAATTCAGGCGGAAGGGACTAAACGACCTTCTGAAATTCTAGAATCAAGTGCAATATACAGCACCAAATGTTCAAAAATTTCAATACATGGAAAGCAAATGAGCCAGTGAGTATTGAGAACTTATTTTACAGAAACTACTGTCATCTTAAATATGTGGAAGATCAAAGTACATTAAAGAAGATTTTGTGTATTCTTAGGTGTTTCAAGGTTAATGGGATCTACTTAATTATCCTCCCTTCACTATTGATATTGTAAATTTTTTCGGGGTTTTACAGCAACACAAAAAAAAATGAATTCAAATAGAACATACTTGTTTTCTTGTACTTAAGATTCTAACTGTCGAATATAAGTAGATATGTAACAGTCAAATGATTTAGAAATAATTTCACAGAAACACAGGACAAAATTCACGCTCGCAAAATACAGATAATTAAAAAAACATAAAACCCACGGAAATGCAGGTAGAGAGGCCACTGCTGGAGCGTAAGCATAAAATCAGAAAGCTTAGAACTGAAAAACTCCTACCAGAAACAGATTTTCACAGCAAACAAGACTTTGTAGATCAAAAAAGCAAAGGGGAGACCAGGAACTGGGAGAAGCTTGGAGGTGAGGGGTCACAGGTGCGGTCACTCCCTATATTTCTCTGGTTCTCTATTTTCTTAACTATAGAACAGGTGAATTAACTCAGGAGACCTGTAAGAGCCAGGTAGTGGTAAAGTAATGACCTATATACCCCTGGCACACCCCTTTCACCTCGCTGCTAAGTTACTGACCCTATTTTGTTATGATTAGGTAGCTGGGCAAAAACACCAAGGCCGGGGAACGAGATCAACAGCCGGGAGGGATAAAAAACAAAACAAAACAAAACACAAAAACCAAAAAACAAAACAAAAAAAACCAGTGGGACCGCTCCAGGTCTCCGGGACGGTTTCCGCCGCCCGCAGAGTTGCGGCGCACTCTGAGGCTGCGCACTGGCAGCGGCGGAAGGGACCGTCCCATGGGCGGAAGTGACGCAGGCCGGCTCCAGTCTCTGAAGGGAGGTGTAGCTGGTTGGTGGAAGGAGGTGGAGGCGTTGGCGGTGGCGGAAGAGGTTCGGCAGCTGATGGCGGCTCAGGGTTGGAAACCTGTGTAACGTTCCCCCGAGGCCCGGGAGCCCTTCACTGGGTAAGGCCCCTTTCCGGTCCGCCCCGTCAGCTCGTGCGGAGCGGACCCCCGCTGGAGCTCTTCTGGGGCTCGTGCTGCACCCCTCATCTCCCAGAATCTGGGGCCTTGGCCGGTCTCGGGGATGGTCTTCGTGGTGACGATGCTGCCGAATGACGGTGCTTTCTTTCCCAAGGACAGCGGTTGTGACGGGTGCGTGGGCGATTTGGGCCAGCCCTGGAGTTGGAAAAACGATGGGTGACTCCGCCACACTGCGGGGAGGCCGGCGGGATCGGCCTTTTTGGTTTAGAGGAGGCGTACGTGACAGGACTCCTTTGGCTGGGGGCGAGTAACGCAGGTGATCTTTGGGGTGTCCGAGAATCATTTCTAGGGTGATCCTTTTTCGGTACTGGGGATTGAACCCGGGGCCTTCGCGTTGAGCTGCAGCTCCAGCCCTTTACAAAATGTTTTTATTTCGAGGCCGGGTCGCAACTAAGTTGCCCAGGCTGGGTTCGAACTTGGGAGCTTTGTGCCTTAGGCTCTCCGAGTGCTAGGGTTACAATCGGTGTGGGCGTTCCCCTGGCTGTTTGGAGGGCAAAGTGTGTTACCTGCCTATGTAAGTTTGGGAAAACATGTAGGTGGAGTCGGGGAAGGGCGCTCGGGTCGGCCTCTGCGAGCGAAGCCCAACTGTTTTGGTTTGAGTCTCCAGAGGCGAAGGAGGCGGAGACTCGGCGCGCAGCCAGCGTTTCAGGGCCCGGCGGAGTTGGTTGTGTTGGTCTGATCTCGCGCTTCACCTGGTCTACAGAATTAGCTTTTATCTGCTTGTAAAGTGCCTTCCGCTGGTGCTTGAAGAGGTTTTAAAGAAATGTTCCGAGGGGTATCGCGTCATTCTTTGCCTACTCAACTTTTCTAGATTTCAAAACCCTCTTTCACCCCCTTCAAATACCAGCCGGTCCGCAGGTGGTGGGCAAGTCCTGACGGGCGCTGCTCGCTCTGGAAATGTTAGTGCTTAGTTGGTGTGTGTTTTTTAGTTGGTACGTGTTTTGAGAAATATGTATTACAGTTTGTTTAAAAAAGCTTTGTTGAAAACGCCCTGGTATTTGGCTTTATACATATATTTTCGGTTTTGTAAAGTAGTTATGAATTGCTTTGTTAAGGGTTTAAATGGGAAATAAAATTCGTATGAATTGTGCACTAATTACTAATTATAAATTTGGTGCGTAATTCCAGAAGCAGACTCACTGTCCTCAAAGTGGGCTTCTGGTGTTAGTGAAAGGGGTTCAGGCCGAGCTCTCTGTTCTTTTCAAAGATAAACACTCATACATACTTTGGTACTGGTGAAACTCCTCGTATTTGGAAGATTTTGGCCTGGTGTTTTGCGATGTTCATCGTTGACTCACTACCCTTTCCAGCTGAAACAGTTTGTTACTCCTCGTTTTTGGTATTTATTGTGCCTCCTGGAAACAATTAACGACAAGTACCACTGAGCTTGATTTTTTGAAGGATTACTTGATTACTCCAAGAGTGACTTGTTGCTAAGCCTACCATTACTTATTTTGCAGTCTGTTAAATTAAGAAGAACATTTTATTGTAGGTTTTTTTCTAGTTATTTTATTTTGCACTATTGGGGATTGAACCCAGGGTCTTTACACTGAGTTACATCCCCAGTCCTTTTTTTTTTTTTTTTTAAATTTTAAATTTTGATACAGGATCCTCCTAAAAATGTAAATCGCTCAGCCTGGGCAGGAACAAGCCATTCTCCTGCCTCAGCCTCCTAGAGTGCTGGGATTGCAGACTATGCCCTACCATGCCCGGCTTAGTCATCACATTCTTAAACTACACCTCTCTTTTTACAGTTATGATTGTAACTATGTATGTGAAATTAAGCTGATAAATACCTTCTCCATAATAAAATTGATAGATAATTTGCATTTCTAAGTTTCAGCCTTAAGCGATGTTAAGTATTTATGAGAGAACCTAACTATGCTCCTGTACTTTTTGGGAAGATGGTTATCGAATTTGTTAAATTTATTGCAGTCTCTTCTTTTACATATTTCTATGTAAAATTTGAGCCTTATGCACTTAGGGCTTTTTAAAGTTTATTTTGTTCCAAATAAACCTTTAGAAAAAGATAAGAAAAAAATTCTCTTTCAGTATTTATGGGCCAAGATCATATTATTTTAGAAACCAACTCGTTTTTTTATAAGTCTTAAAAAAGTAAACAAAAGTGGTGTGAGTGACAGCTGGCCGGAGCATAGGAACGCTGGGCTGTAAAGGATTCTGGAGGTAAGGATATCTCCAAGAGTAGGGATTGCTCTTCGGGGACTGGGTACTTTGCTTCTGTCTCCCAGAAAGATTACTGAGAAGATTTTCCTGGAGTAGAGATTTATAAACCAGTTAAGTCTTTTAGTATGAGTAATTGGTAATTATTTGAATGCCAGACTTTTTTTTTTTCCCTTCAAATGGTATTCTATAGGACTGAATTTTGGAGATAATTTTTAAAGGTTCATTTTTTCCCCCGATAGTGTTTACAACTTTTGTCAACTCTGTCAACCACTACTTGAATTATGACACTTCTAAGGGCACAAAATGTTCATATTAAAACATGCAATGTGTTTCTTTTGCAGTAGGTGGTACATGGAGTTTTTTAGTATATGTGCTGCCGAAGCAAGCACAACATGGAGTTTTTATTACTAGTCGACTTCTTTGTTTGGTTTCACTAGGTTTATTATGGAAAATTTCAAAAGGAGAATGAACAGTAAAATGAACTAAGTGTTTGCCAATCTTGTTTCATTGCCCACCTTACTCATTTGTCTTTTCCTCTGGAGTTTTTACAGCCAATTGTAGAAATCAAGACATTTCACATGTATGTAGCTTAATATCTCTAACTGTATTAAATATTTAAAGGAAAAAGCTTGTTTCAACTTCGTATATTTAATATGAAGAGGTTTTTAGTGTGGTCTGTTTTCTAGTAAGTTGACAAAGGCTTATATTTTTAAGTATCAGGAGCCTCTGGAAAAAGATACCACCACAACAGGCAGGTCTGTTTTGGGCTTGTAAAAGTCCAAGAGGAGAAAGTACAGGTAACTTTTTAATCTTATTGAACAGCCCCCCATTTATTTTAGCAGTGTAGTTGAGTACTCATTACCTGTTATTTATCTTTTCTGTAGATATTCCCAAAATAACAAAATTGACCAAAGAGTTAGTTTATAGCATGGCACACATAAAGGAATTGTAGAGGAATTAGAATTTTAGAGAACATAGGAAACCTGGAAGAGGGCATTATATCTCAGCTAAATGTGTTTGGCCCTTTAATTGTTCACTGGAAAATTTGACTTGTCCTTGGTGTGCCAACTTACTGTACACCTGTTTCTGGGGATAGCCTTTGTAGAGAGTGGGAAGTACTTTGTGTGCTAAAGTTGCACGTTTCTCTTCCCTTTCTGTGTAGGGGCTGTATTTCTCCTTTCCAGCTGATGTAAGGTTTGGACTTTTTCTCAGGTCGTTTTCAGTGAAGCTACACTTCCCATTCATTACCACAAGGTGATGCAGTGACTTTGCATATTACTTCTTCACTGGGCCTTGGCAGGTGGGGTGTGTGTGTGTGTGTGTGGTGCTTTGGTATACTCATTAAACATTTTTATAACATATCTCATCATTTTGCTCTGTTTCTTATTTGTGGGAGGAGTGAACCAGAGCAACTATGTGGGAATTAGAATTTTTAAAAGGTAATTTAAAAGGGGTTGGTTCATGATATAATTATTTTTGAAACACGTTCATCCATGTTAACTTTTTATAACTATAAGCTGTATTTGAATTTAAAAATAAGGACTAGCAAGGGTAGTGGAATGTTTTGTAAAATATTTTTACAATTATAATAGCATTGATATTTTTCAAATATAGTTGAAGTATTAGAGAGAGATTAATATAGGCTTATTAGTAGGATGATTGCAAATACTCTTTAGACTTATAAGCATCACACCCATTTTTTTAAAATTTTATTTCCAAGAACATGTATTGGTACATTGTTTCTCCCCCTTCTTCCCCACCCCTCCCTTCCACTCCCCCTCCATTCTACTCCCAGTCCCTTCCCTATTTACATTAGCTTTATTTACATTTTTCTTCTTTTTTGCTTTCTTTTCTTTTTCCTTTCCTTCTTTTCCCCCTCCTGCCTTTCTAATTCTTCTCCCTATTGAATATTATCTTTCTTTTACGTAGTATCTATTATACTTTTTTGTCCTTATTTACACTTACAGTTTCTCATACCATAGAAACAGTTCGATAAGTACTCATGTGTGTTTGATTTATTTCACTTAAGAGTATGTTCTCAAGGTACATCCATTTACCTGTAAATAATCTCATTTATCCTTTTTTATGGGAGAGTAGTACTCCATTGTATAGAAAAACCACATCTTCTTTAGTCATTCATTAGTTGTTGTGCATTTGGGTTGTTTCCAGGACTTAGCTATTACAAACTGTGTTGCTATAAACATGGTTGTACATATATCACTGTGGTACGATGTTTTTAATTCTTCTGGGAAGATACCAAGCAGAGGAATAGCTGGGTCAAATGGAACCTCTAGTTGTAGTTTTTTGAGGAATCTCCACACTGATTTCCACAGTGGTTGGACCAGCCTATGTTCCCACCAACATTGGAGGAGGGTCCTTTTTACCCACAGCCCTGCCAGCATTTGTTATCGATTGATTTCTTGATGATAGCCGCTCTTTGTGGAGTGAGATGAAATCTTAGCATTGTTTTGATTTGCATCTCTTGAATGACCAGTGATGTTGAACACTTTTCCATATATTTGTTTGTCTTTTGTATTTCTTCATCTGAGAGGTGTCTGTTCATTTCAGATGCCCATTTTTGGATTGGGTCTTTAAATTTGGGGGGGCCTGATTTTTTTTTTTTGAGTTCTTTATATATTCTAGATGTTAGACCTTTGTCTGAGGAATGGTTGGTAAAAATTTTTTCCCACTCTATGGGTTTTTGTGCCACTCTTTTGGTGATTTCTTTTGCTGCATCACACATATTTAAAGTGTAAAGTTGGTGTCTTCTGTTCAACATTCTGAATTTGGGGAAGGGCTTAAAAATGAGATTTTATGTTAATAAAGTCTTTAAAAATCATATATAATTACAGAAATTAAAACAACAGCGTTAAAGTTCTCTTTCACACATATCCCTCATCAGTAAAGACTATATATGATGTGTACTTTTTGAGTCTCTCTTGATGCATTTAAGAAGATCTGAAAACACACAACAAAACAAAGATCTGCACATGTGTATATTTAAATATACATCTATATCTACTTACTGTTTTGCACCTAAAAAATTTCAGCACAGTAAAAGTGTAAGGTTGGATTATGAATTTTTAAAAAAATTGATGTAACCGAGGTTAAACGAAGTTTGAACTCCACTACCTTGTTCTATGAGCAAATAGGTACAGCCGTGTTGACGTAGCTTATTTTAGGAAACATTAAATTTTAAGAAAGTTTTATCCTTAAACAGCTTTTAATTAAAAAGGGGAAAATTATTCTAAGCCAGTTTATTGCTTTCTTACTATATATCGTTCTCAAACCTAAATATTAACTTTTTTCATAGAAAAATATTACAGATTCACTTAGTTTGGTAGGTATATCTAAGAGGTTGGTTTATTGATTTAACTATATAGTTTCACTTATTGGCGTCTTATACCTGCTATTTTTTTGTGAATTTTTTTTCAGTACTGGGGATTGAATTCAGGGTCTCATACATGCTAGACAAGCCCTCTACCACTGAGCACCCCTGCCGCCCCATTTATTTATTTGAGTCAGGGTCCGGCTGAGTTGCCCAGGCTGGCCTTGAACTACTAATCCTCCTGCCTCAGCTACCACACCCAAGTATCAGTTGTATTTTTTTTTTTCTTTTCCTCAGTGGTATTTTTTAAAAAGAAACTGGAAATGTTGATTTTTTTCCTTTTTTTGTGAAGCCACTGACTTGAAAAGAGACTATTAGTGACTTCATTAGTATGGTGACCTCCCTGTGAGCTCTAATTAGCCTCAGACAACTCAAAGAAAATGGGAGTCTACAGTTATGTTAGGCAGGGTTCCTCAGTGTTTAAGTGCTACCTTTTCATTTTCCTGAAGGCTTTAGTTTACTGGGTGGAGAATATTCACACTTAAGTCCTGTGATTACAGGGTTGCTGGCAGTGAAGCCGTTTTGTTAGTGCAGAGGCAAAAAATTGTTACTGATGTACCGTTTACCTTATAGAATCCTTATAAGCATCGGGTTGGGAGAGGCTTACAGACAACTAGCTGTTTATTCTATCCTAGTAGCTTCCAGTTTCATGATTGTTAGTCTGTGAGATTTCCAGTGTGGTGTTCAGTAAAGCAGTGCATTGAACATAACAGAGCAGAGGGGACACCAGAAGAAGAGTTGATATTTTCCAATGTGCTTACTGTTTCAAACTTTAAAAATTTGCTGCTGGTTGTGGTGGTGCATGCCTGTAATCTCAGCTTCTTGGGAGCCTGAGGAAGGAGGATTACGAATTTTGAGTCTAGTCTGGGCAACTTAGGTGAGGGTCCCCCTCCGAAAAAAAGACTGGTGAGGTAGAATACTTGCTTTGTGTGCACGAGGCCCTGGGTTCAATTACCAGTACTGCTAAAAAGAAGCCACCTTAGTATTTCAAACAGGCCTGCAAAAAGAAAGAAACAGTTGTCAAAGCAAACTACTTTTACTCTTCTTAGTGACAAGGCTTCTTAATAATTGCTAGAACATGAGGCAAGCCTACTTTTTTTTTTTTTTTTTTTTTTTTGGTGGGGGGATTGAACTTGGGGCCTTGTGCTTGCTAGGCAAGTACTCTAATCAGTGAGCTAAATCCCCAGCCCTGGAGAGCCTACTGCTGTGCTTACTCTGTAGAAGCTTCATTGAGTTGTGAAGTAAATTAATTTGATTAGCAAAATCTTGCTTTGATTTTCTCCCTTATTACAAGAATTCCTGATAATGACTCAGAAGCAAGTGACATAAGGTCAGAGTCATAGTTTCATGCAGTTGCACACAGTATACTGTAGAATCAGTGCTTGTATCAAACCCGTGACATCCTCTGTCAATTGCTTTTTTGAGTAAATCCCCAGTTTCTTTTTTTCAAAGTAGAGCACAAAATAGGAAAAAAATTTGAGTCTTGCAGTTTTTATAATCCACTTTCACTGTTCGTCTGCTGTCTAGTGCTTGTTGTTTACCAAACTAGTCAACATTTACAGAATCTCTGGTAGATTTTCAACAGTATATATTTCATTGATATTATACTTTTATTTTTATTTCTAATATCCTTTTAATTTTAATCAGTAAGTATATCTAAAGGGTACATGTACTAGAAGGCAAAGTAGAATCATTAAACTCAGAATGAAAGGGTAGGATTGAAATAGGTAGAGAGGAACAAATAGGCTGAGCTATTTGATATGCCAGTGATATTTTGCATAGTTTAAGAGATTCGAATAAACTTGCACCAGAAGCTCAAGAAGACAGGCTGTGTCACTGTGGAATCTAGAGAGATGAAGGAGAGGTGGTAGTGGAGACTTAAATTGTTGAATTAGATCTGTCTACTGGTTTTCTAGAGTACTGGCTCTCTATCATGGCTACGTGTAGGATTAAGATTACTTGGAGAGACTTGTGGGGTGGGGAGTGGGAATAAATACATAGATACTTGTGCCAGGGTTCCACTCCCAAAAGGTCACCCTGATTTTTTTGTTTCTTTCTTTCTTTTATTTATTTTTTTTTTTTAAGGACCCTTAGTGATTTTAACGTGAAACTAGAGTTGAGAAATGTTGGCTCAGGGGATTTCAAACTGGAGTGAGAATGCAGGCACAGAGAAGGTATCATCAAGGGTTCAGTTATAAGACCTTGAACCCCTCGGCATGGTGGGTGCACACCTGTGATCCCAGCACTCTCAGGAGGCTGAGGTAGAAGGATTGCCGTGAGTCTGAGGTCAGCCTGAACTACATAGCAGGACTCTGTCTCAAAAAACAAAACAAACAAACAAGAAAAAGACCTTGAATCTAGGGAGAGGAGAGATATGGGGTGGGCTAGTTTAGGGAGGAGAATGGTAAAATACAAGAGTTCCGTATTGAAAGGAAAAAGTTAATTGACCAGTAGCCAATTAATACTGACTTACAACTGTAGTTATTTCTGTTTGAGGTCTACCAGGTTTATATTGGCAGCATGTGCACTAGAACACCTGGTTCATTTGCTTTGCTTGGAATAGAATTAGAGGCGAACACCTTGTAATGCCAGCGATAAGGGAGGCTGAGGCAGGAAGACTGCAAATTGGAGGACAGCCTGGGCAGTTTAGCAAGACTCAGCCTAGAGGGCTCAGCTTTCCAGAAGAATCAGGAGCTTTTGTTTTTTAACCTCTGAGTACTTTTCTAAAGCCATGCTTGACCGTAGTTGTTTCTCAGTTTTTTGAGTATTGGGGATGGAACCCGAATGGAACCCAGGATCTTCACACTGAGCTACATCTCCAACCTTTTTAAAAAATTATTTTGAGACAGTGTCAAAGTCGCTAAGTTCAGTTTGTATTTTTGTATTTAATCATATTTTAAGGAAAAATTTCAGTATTTAAAGGTATCTTTTCCATATTTATGACATATATACATGAAATTTACATTAAAATTTATGTAATTTGAAGGTATGAGTTTATTCTTAGCTACTATCATTTAACTTGTATGAATTACTTGTTTCAGATTCATAATGGCATCCTTTCAAGAAGTCCCATTGCAAACTTCCAATTTTGCCCATGTCATCTTTCAAAATGTGGCCAAGAGTTACCTTCCTAATGCACACCTGGAGTGTCATTATACTTTAACTCCATATATCCATCCACATCCAAAAGACTGGGTTGGTATATTCAAGGTAAGAAAACTTCTTGAACATGTCTTTCATGTAGGTACTTTTTGTTTTGTTGTTAAACAGATTGCTAAGTAGCTTATACTAGTCCTGGTTCAGTTCAGTTTTGTAAACATCACTGAAATAATTTAGCAGTCCATGCTAGTGAGAAACAAAGGTTGGGGACTTCACTACATTTCTTTTCTGTGATCAGAGATTCAATTTAGCTAAGCTTTTGTGAAAAAATTTTTCAGAATTTTTTTCCCCCATCTTCTCTGTTTCCTACCTGAAAAATTCTTTTCCTTTAGTTTCATTAATCACTTACTATCTTTTCCAGTCATTTATGAGTAGTTTTGTACAGTTCTATAGCCATTTTATCTCTTCTATTCTGCATTGCCTATATATTGCATTACCCCATTTTAAGAGCATATTCTGTTTTATGTGACTAGTAAATTCTTTTGTGGTGGGAGTCTCAGTCTTATATTTTACCAATCATTTTTTATAATACTTGTTTGAAAATTATGTTGAAATGGTCACCAAAATGGTAGATACCCCACTGTGATGGAAGTTTTCTGGCAATTTTAGCCCATTAGAATGTAGTGGAGAACCAAAACATTACTGTCCTTTGAGCAATCAAAGTAATATCATGAATATCCAAACACAGATATGATTTTAATGGGTTTGAATTTTTGATTGCCCAGGCTGTATGAGTGAAACAGAAAATAGAAGAAAATAAGTTTAGCTGCTGGAGGTTTGAGGGCACAGCTCAGCAGTAGACACTTGCCAGGCACATGAGAGGTTCTCCTGGGTCCAGTCCCCAGCACCACACATACACACGGTAGCCGCTGCTAGAGTAGGCACATTGGAAGTGTCTAGAAGTGAAAGTCCATTTTACAGAAAGCAGTGAAATTTTATCTGGACAAAGCAATTTTTTGGAATTTAATGATATTTTAGTTCCTTCTAGTGAATCCTTCATTCTTTTAATGCTTCTGAATACATGAGTTATTACTGTTTACTTTTTGTGTCAGATTTTTAGGCTCTACAAGTTCCAGTGTGGAGATATATTCATTGGAAGCCATGCTATTCTTATTTAATTTTCATTTTTCCTCTTATTTTGGCATTATAGCAGTAACAGAAGAGTTATACCTACTACTATGATAATTCTCCATACTAAACTTGAAGTATCTATTGCAGCAGTTGCTTCCTCAACATCAATACAACCTCTGACTGTGTGTGTGGTATAATTCACTGATAAACTGGATTGCCCCTAAAAGCAATATATTTTGACTGGTGTTTTTTTGTTTGTTTGTTTGTTTGTTTTTTGGTTGTTTTTTTTTTTTTGTGGTGCTGGGATCAAACTCAGGACCTTCTACTTGCTAGGCAGGCACTCTAGCTACTGAGCTAAATCCCCAGCATAAAAGCAATATATTTTGATAGTCATACATAATGGACTTTTTTGTTCTTCTGTTGTGTTTCCATGTTAGTCCTGCCAGTTTTCAGTGTTTAAATTGCTGTTGTCACTGGGTGTGGTGGTACATATCTGTAATCCCAGCACTCAGGAGGCCGAGGTAGGAGAATCGATCGCCATGAGTTCAAAGACAGCTTGAACATAGCGAGTTCAAGGCCAGCCTGAAGTACATAGTGAGACCCTATCTCAAAAAAAATTGCTGTTATCAATTCTAAGTAATTTTCTATATACTTGCTATTAATGGACTAAAAGGCAAATTCTCTTGCATTTCAATGTCCTTCAATATTGAGTATCAAATTTAAGCCAGGTAACCAGAGAAGTAAAGCCGAAAGAAACAACCTGCGGTTTGGACACTTTGTGATTTATTGACTCTAATTAAATTTCTTTATTATTCTTGTAGTGGACTTCTACATAGTTTCTAGATGTTTATCTTCTGCGTTTGTTCCAGTGTGGTCCAGTCTAATGTACTTTCATCTGGGAGCATAGTTGTAAGACATATGCATCCCAAAGAAGGCTGCTTGTTCTACTGCCCTTCCAGATCAAGAGACTTCTACATTTATTTTTTGTGTATGCCAACATGCCCCTCCCAGAATGACCTAACAACTTTTGCTCTGTTTTCCATCCTCAAAAGAAGTTTGAAGCATAATTCTTAATCTAACCTAATACATTCAAAGTTGGGTTGCATCTTGTTCTAACTTCTAGGGTGGTTAAGTGGTTTTGTTTTTTTTTTTTTCTTTTTGGTGGTTAAGTTTTCTACATACCTGTTTTTGGTGCTAGTCGTCTAGCGTAGATATGACAGTAACACACTTTCTAAAAAGTGGTACTGGAAATTGAACCCAGAGCATTTATACTGGGCTACATCCTCAACCTCTTTTTATTTTTTGGTTTGAGACAGGGTCTCGCTAATTTGCTAAGTTGCCCAGGCTGGGCTTGAACTTGTGCTTCTCTTGCCTCAGTGTTCCAGAGTGTTGGGATTACAGATGTGTGCCATCGTGCCTGGCACATGTGACATTTTAAAGCACAGACATTCATTCTCTGAGATAGGTTGCCAGCACTGAAACAATTGAGGAAGCGAAAGTGTAGGTTACCATTGTAGCCTGCCAATAAAGAGCAGCCTGAGCTTTTGGGATTCAGTTATAGTAAACATAGTAAGAACCAGACATACCATTCAGCATCTCTTTATGCAGACTTTTTTCCCTCCCTCCTTTCCTCCTGATATTATCCAGTCTCATCTCATCTCCTAGGCCCAAGCAGTCCTTTTGTCTCAGTCCCCCAGTAGCTGGGACTATAAGGTTGCCTCATCTTTTTAATTTTTTTTTTACTGTAAAAAACACATAAAATTTACCATCTTAGGCATTAAGTGTGCAATATAGTACCGTTGACTACGTGTACCTTGTTAGGCAAAATTTCTGTAACATTTTTTCATTTTGTAAAACTGAGTTAACAGCTCCTGTTTTCCCCCACCTTGGCAATGACCATTTGCTTTCTGATCCTAAGAGTTTGAGTATTTTAAATATTTTATGTAAGTAGAATCATGCTATATTTGTCCTTTTATGATTGGTTTATTTTGCTAGCATAATGTTCTCAAGATTCTTCTCTGTAGCATATAAGGTTTCCTTTTTTTTTTTTTTTTTTTTTTTTAAAAAGACTGAAGAATACTCCATTGTATATACCATATTTTTTTTAGTCACTTATCCCTTGGTAGACATTTAGGTTACCTCTTCTGCTTGGCCGTTCATACTGCAATAAGCATGGATTTACAAATCTTTCTTCAAGATCCTGTTTTCAATTCTTGGCTGGCTGTATATCCAGAAGTAGGATTGCTGGCTCATAGATAATTGTCTTAAATTTTTTGTGTAACCTCCATACTGTTTTTCCATAATAGCTGCACCATTTTACATTCCCATTAACATAGTGCAAGCATCTCAGTTCCTCTTTCTCCCTAAATCTTGTTGTTTTCTGGTTTTTTCCCCTAATGACCATCCTGACAAGTGTGAGATGGTTACTCATGGTGGTTTTAGGTTTTTTTTTTTTTTGGGTACCAGGAATCGAACTCAGGGCCTCATGCTTGCGAGGCAAATACTCTAAGCACTGAGCTAAATCCCCAGCCCAGTGGTTTTAGTTTTGATTTGCACTTCTCTTATGATTATTGAGAAAACATCACATGGTTATGGGTCATTTATATACTTTGTTTTTTCTTTAGGTGCTGGAGTTCAAACCCAGGGGTATATGCAACCTATGTGTGTGATCTCTACCATTGGGCTGTATCCCCAGTCCTCTATTTCTATATTTTATGTGAAAAAAAAAATCTATTCGAGTCTTTTACCCATTTGTAGAGCAGATTATTGTTTTGGTGAGCTGTGGGAGTTCTTTTTTGAAATTGATGGTTTTTTGAATTGATAAAAAATTGTATTTGTGGTATACAACATGGTTTGATATCTCTATACATTGTAGGATAGCTGAATCAAGCTGAGTTCTTTATTCTGGATATTATCCCCGTATTAGATATATGTAAAGTATCATAAATATTTTCTCTCATTTCACAGGTTGCCTTTTCACTGTGTTGATTGTTTTGCTGCCCAAAAGATTTTAAATTGGAGTTCCACTTGTTTATTTTTCCTTTTGTTACCTGTGTATTTGGTGTCATGTGCAAGAATCATTACCAAATCCAATGTCATGAAGATTTTCCTCTATGCTTTCTTCTAGATATTTTATAGTTTTAAATTTTACATTTAGGTCTTGTTATGGTTCATATCTAGATGTCCCCCCAAAGCCTTACATCATAAGAGATAGCTGGATCTAGAGTGTGTGATGCTGGGATTAAGGGCATGTGATTACTAAATCAATCCACTGATTGGTTTAGCACTGCCCTAATCCTAGCAGCCTGGATAAGATTATAAGATACAGGAAGAAGCTGGTTAGCCTCCTTGCTTGCACTCCTTGCTTACCATGCTGCCTTCTGCCTGTCTGCCATGCCACCCTGCCTCGGACCCAGCTGACTGGACTGAAACCTGTACAAACTGTGAGCTAAATAAACCAAGTTTCTTCTCCTAACTTTGGGTGTCTGATATTTTGTCTCAGCAGTGAGAGAAAAGTAACTAAGACAGGTCTTCAATCCACTTTGAATTGATTTTTGTATTTCTATAAGGTACACACCCAGTTTTTGGCATGTGGATGTTCAGTTTTCTGAACACTTTTTGGTAAAAGAAACTATCCTTTCTTCATTATGTAGTCTGGGCATCCTTGTTGAAGATCATTTGAAGATCATTTGACTTTATTTGTGAAAGCTAATTTCTAGACCCTCTATTCTGTTCCATTTGTCTATGATGTCTGTCATTATGTTGCTATCATTACTGTTTTGATTATTGTAATTTTGTATAATATGTTTTGAAATCAGCAAGTATAAGGTCTCCAGTAACATTTTTCTTTCTCTGAATTATTGTGGCTATTTGGGGTTCTTTGAGATTCCATATGGATTTTAGAATTTTTTTTCTATTTCTGCAAAAATGCCATTGAGACTTTGATAGGGATTATCATTTTAGATAGTATAGACATTTTAACAATATTGTCTCCTGAATTTGTGAATTTACATTTCTATTTTTTAGTATTCTCTGTAATTTCTTTCAGAAGTGTTCTGTAGTTTTCAATGTGCAAGTCTTTTACCCCCTTAATTTTATTCCTAAACATTTTTTAATGGTATTATAAATGAAATTATTTTCTTTCCTTTTAGATGGTTCATTAGTACTTTATAGAAATGCAACTGATTTTTTGTGTTACTTTTGTATCCTGCAATTTTGCTGACTTCATTTCTTAACAGTGGGCTGTGTGTTTGTACGTGTAATCTTTG